>JANAVB010033219.1:8595646-8755646 GCA_029216955.1 Iris pallida | reverse complement strand
ATAAGATTTATATCTAAATAAAAAAATTGAACAATTCATCAAAATTAACACCTTAATTCTAGGCAAGCCTAACATACCAAGCGAATAGTATATCCACATTGAATCACATTGTCATATCGAAAGTAATAGTGTACCTATAGGGATCTAGCAAGCTATCTAAATTGCATGGCCTATCTAATAACCTTAACTACCCAACGGTCAATTTGAACAAGGGACTCCTAGTCCTAGTCATTTTCTTAGATCAATTTAACCTAAGTTGTGAATGAACAGTTTCTAGTCGCAGGCTCGCAATGGTACGACTAGCTTAGTACCATCACGAGTTTGCAATCTTTTGCGAAAACTGACCTGCATGGGCCACCACAAAAATTTGTCACGACCCGCACCCGCTTTTCGGATACGAGACGTGTCCAAGCCAGCCTACGCCGCAGAGTCGGTGGTAGAACGCTGTCAAGCTCGCAAGAAATAAATGCTCAAATATCACATTTGCTGCTCATTCACATTTTTAAATTTTTTACAACAGTTGCAACATTTATATTTAAAGAAAATACAAGATTTTACAATTAATGAAATTATTACAACTGCTATCTATTTCTATATTTCTGCCTGCAAGTACACCCGAATCTCCCAAGCTAAGTGAAGCCATAGCTAAACCTGAAAAATGATGGTTTCCAGTCAGGAATGGAACAAGTACACAAATCGACGACAATGCAAAAACACAATAGAATTAACAAGACATGAAAATAGCATATGAGATATGAAAACTGGAAAGTACTGAAGACATGGCACGGTGGAGATGAAAAGGAAAAATAAATAAAAGACGTCTACCTATGTGGTGTGAAATATCATTTTCAACATGTGAACGGCTAGGGGGTAAATACGGCACCCTGCACGTGTTGTGTGCAGCTGCTATCATTCAAGATTAGACATATTGGGATAGTTCTGGGTAGTCCACATGTATACTAAGATATTTTCTCTCCCGACTACTCCGTGTGACGAGCGTGTCAATAAGCAGCAAGATATATGTATAGACATGAAATAAAAAGACTACTATGAATCGAAAGCAATCAGAAAGTGCACTTGCCTGAGGTCCTTAGCTGGAGAAACCGATAGTACAACCACATCAGATGAGTCACTAAAGTCAACACATGCAAAAAGTCTCCAGATGCTGAAATAAATATTACCAACGTTCTCAGAATAGTCAAATTAACTAGGATTGCCTGTCCTTAAGTCCAATTTTGGACACAGGGGCAAAACGGTAATTTCGGACAAAAACGATATCCGTCGTTGGATTCGCTTTGCACCGAAAAGCATGCCAGAGTCAACGGTCTCTAAAGTCGTTAAACTATATATCAACAGGTCTGGTTTTCTGATTCAAATCCAACCGTATGTCCAGAGTTGGATTCCGGCGGGCCACAAAACGGCGTCCGATTCAACTATCTCAGAATTGGACCAAACTTGGCATACATGACCAGAAAAACGATACGGTCCTGTTGGCACAAGTTTCGTCTCGATCTGACGAGCGTGCACAAAGTAATTAGGAAATTTGCATAGAGGCCGATACGATAAATTTCGACGGATATGCATCAAATTCGTCGCGCATACGCGACCAATTTGACTCCGTCAAAGTCCACACGTCCACGAAGCCATTACGCACCTTTCAATGCTTTCGGTTCGCGACCAAGTCGCCCGGTTTGGCAGGACGCACGTGGTATCAGAGCATTTTTCTAGAATTTTTAATATTTTAAAACAGGTTTTCCTCCATCTTTAACATTGAATAACTTTCTGCATATTAGCTGAAAATAAGAACTACCAGTTGCGTTTTAATCTCGTTTAGGTTGTCTACAACTGTGTCAAGTTAAATTCTCGAAAACCCTAATATATAGGTTGTAAACTGGCTTCCAAGTTGGGGTTCGAGAGGGGTTTCTGTTCAGTCGTCATACAAGTTTTTGCCCGACTTCGTGCCGATTTATCAGACTGGTCGCTCGTCTATTTCCAATCCTACTTGCTGGGTTATCGAGAGGTTCATGTTGTCTCTCTATTGATGTTGCTAGTTCGATTTCTTATCGAACAGAAATGAAGATTCAAGGGTTAGAAGGGGAGTACCTTGATTGTGATATGGACAGAGCAATGCTCTGTTTTCTGCCGATAGCGTCGCGGCCCACTCCGGCGACCGTGTGGCAGTTCCTTGGGTCAGGGGGTTCGCCGGGCCACTGGGGTTGCGTGGTGATTGTAGGAGCGTAAAAAAATGTTCTATGGACTGAGTCAAAGAAGATTGAGAATTTTATGTCTAGCTATTTTACGCAAGCTACTTTACGCCAAGGCAGGTCATTAGGTTTTACGCCCGGAGACAGGCTGTCAGGTCTCATTAATGCAAGTGATAATGAATCTGACATAATGATTTGCTGACAGCGTATAAAACACAGAATTCGAAGAGATTGGATTTGTACCAAGCTCAATACTTGTCGTATGGTGTGCAGCGAAGGCTACTTTACGCTCATTAAAATCACTTCTTTTTACGCACGATAGTTATGTGAGCTTTTACGCTCAAGGCTATTGTGAGTGTAAAGTCTATTTGGGCTAAGTTCTACGCTCAAGGCTATTGTAGCCACTTTACGCTGAGAAGCTTATTTGAGTTGTTTTTACGCCAGTTTGCCACTATACGCTTGGAGCATATTTTGGGTTGTTTTTACGCCCAATTCTTCCTGACTGCTTTGGAACGTGGTTTATCCACGTGACTTTCACGCCATATTTATTGAGGAACGTGTGTACGTGCTCCCTATTTTTGTTGAAATAATGGGACACGTGTCAACATACGTAGAGGGTGACTCCCATCGTGGGTGACAGTTATCAGCGTAAAAATCCAATTTTGTTGCTTTTTACGCACAATGGGTCAAGTCTATAAATAGACTTATTTTTCACATTATCAGGATCAGGGAGAGAGACAAGGGGAGAATACAGAGATCAGAGCTTAGAGACTTTGATTTTTCGAGAGCATTCTTCTTCAACTTTTTTTCCAGAACAGAGTGAAGCAAAGCAGGAAAGCATTCGACCTCGCCATCAGTGCCCAAGTGCGTCGATACCTTTCTGGTGACTTAGTTCTTCCGGTTGTTCATCTTCTAGCAGTGATCTTCATCATCATCGTATGGTCCAAGGAACAAAGTGATCGCCTTCAGATCAGACTTCCATAGCAATACTTTCCAGAACAATTTGTACTTTCTGTACTTTTTCTCGTTTTCTTTCAAAAGCCAAATTTTAGGCATTTTGTTAAGTGAAACAAAATGGCGACTCTGCTGGAGATAACCTTCTCCTCTGACGAGAAGGTAATTGCTCAATACGATGATGTGTCGATTGGATCGACAAAGAAGACTCTGGTTGTACACTTCGACCAGACTGCCTATGAAGAAATGCTCTGAACTGGGGGTGGTACTCGCTACTCCAATGTTCAGAAATCGAGGAAAGCGCAAACAGTTTGGATTCCCAAATCCAAAGCATCCTCGGATCTCCCGAATGTCTTTGAAGGCAAAGGAACCATTCCTACTCCTGTTGTAGGGGCTCCCATTTGTAACGAGGCAGTCCTTACTTCAGAGTTGTACCCTATGCGTAAAAATAAATCTCCTGTCTGTGACAGTGAAGATTCTCAAGTTTTACGCCCAGCGTGTAAAAACCAGGTTTATGCCCAGTGCGTAAAAATAAAGATTTACGCTCTGTACTTAAGAATAAGTTTCCCGTCTGTGACGTGGTAGACCCAATATTCTACGTTCTGAGCGTAAAAATAAGTCTCCCGTCTGTGACACGGTAGACACACAAAATTTATGCTCCACGCGTAAAGGAAAATCTCCCGTCTATGACGTGGCAGATACTCATGTTTTGTGCTCTGTGCGTAAAGGTAAATCTTCTGTCTGTGGCAGTGTAGATAAAATTCATAAGGATGCTTCTGCATCTAAAGTGAATGTACCTGCACGCATGAAGCATAAAAACATAGTTGGTAAAACTTCTGTTGTTAACCAACAACCTTCTTATACTGCTGTATGCAAAGTTCCAAACCTTCAATTACGCGCAATGCTGATGGAGTCCTTTGTGCTCAAAAATCTTAGGATTTACGCACGCAACTCCAAGCACGTAAAAATGCACAGGTTGGTTCTGCAAATGCAGCAAGTGGTCTTCTTTATACACAAGGGACTAAATGTTTCTCTACCCCAAATGTAATAAAGAAGACTACTTCTTCTGCTCCTTCTAATTTACGCGAGTTGTTAGTGCAAAGGCGTAAAGATAGACGATCTCCTGTGATACTCCCCCAAGAGAATCACCATTGCGAGTGTCATCAGATTGTAATCAAGTGTTGTTGTTCGGCTTCCAAACGGTCAGTTTTTGATCGGTTAAGTTTCAATACGCCTCAACAACAAGTTGGTGACCAAGAACATGAGTTATCATATGCGTCAGTCAATATGGCATCTCATACTAACAGAGGACGACGTCCAAGACGCAACACGTCCCAAACTCCAGGACAACAACAATTCAACAGACTTCTTGATTCCTTTGAAGGAGTATATCGGAATACTCGATCAAGAAGGCAAAGACAGCTACAGACTTTTGATTCAGAAGCTGGGGGTACTCAATCTCTTGAGTCCGAAACAGATAGTGTCGATTCATACCTCTATACCAATCCTTCTATATCTTCAAGAGAGGCTGAATCCTACGCTATTGGAGATGAACCGGAGACGTCATCTGCTAATACAGAACAACGTCTCACTGCCGTTGAGCAATCATTAAAGGACATGCTTACTATGATGCAAAGCATGCACCAGATAATAATGACTCAACAAACTGCTTAGCCGGCAGTAGCAACACCGGTGCAAGTGGCAGCACAAACTCAAGATAGTCAAGGGATTGATATACCTTTGAATATTCAAGAGCCTGCTGTTAACCAAAATTCTGCATCCCCAGATCCCATCATTCCAGAAGATGTGCCATCTCCAGTGGGAGTTACGGTACATCCGACAACGATTCAATCAAATGTGCTTTCTCAATCCAGTGAAGCTATTCAAACAGTGCGAGAATTAAAAAACACAGTTTGAAGTTCTGAAGCATAAGGATCAACTCTAGAGGTTAGGTATTAAGCAACCTTACCCTCCTCATTGGAATGATGTACCTTTTCCACCGAAATTCAAGCCACAATCAATGGTTTTGTTTGATGGAAAGGCTTCTCCTAGTCAATATATCAATTACTTTGATATTATGACTGTGCATCTGCAGAAAAATAATGCTCTTCTCACTCGAGTGTTCATTGGGTGCTTGACGGGTTCAGCATACGACTGGTATCGTAGTTTACCCGACAATTGTATTTCGTCTTTTGACGAATTCAAAGCAATGTTTCTTTCCCGCTTCTATGAAGGAGGCATGGACATGAACATGTCTTCCTTAATAGAAATCAAACAAAAGGAAAAGAAAGATACTCGGACGTTCATTGAACGTTTTTGACAGGCAACTCTAAAGATGCCTCCAGGCATGCCAGATTCAGCACTGATTGATACGTGCAAAATGAACCTGCGACCATCTATTGCTGTCTTTACGGGTTCCCAATTCACAGATTGGGCCTCGTTTATCATAGCAGCAGTTTCAGCCGAGACTAATGGTAGATTGGCTAGGGAGCACGGGATGATCTTCGCTTCAGAAGACAAAGGAAAGAAAGGCTCTTCTAGTAATAATTTTGACAATCGTAATGGGAAAGGAAATGATACTCTTATGGTTAATCTTTCCAAAAATAAAACGACGCCGAATAATCAGGAGTCTTCTAAACCAAAAGAAGAATACCCTTTTGATGAAAGTGATATCACAGGGATATTTCAATGTCTGGTAAAGAGTGGCAAACTCCAACTTCCGGAGCCGAAAAGGCCTAATGAGGTGAATCTCACTGACAATCCCAAGTATTGTATCTATCATAAATACATAAATCATCCCACTAAGGCTTGTTATGTTCTAAAAAAGAAAATCCAAGAGCTGATTAATGCCAATGCCATTGCTTTAACTAACGATGAGCATACGGTCACAACCAATATGGTTTCTCTTCAATTCGGAGGTTTTCCTCCTCAACAAGTTCCAGATGGGATTGTCCCAATTCCGAAGGCGATGATAAAGATTGTAAATATCCCGTATGCCAGAGAGAAAAATAAAGGATTATTGCCTCTCACATTAAAGAATGGTAAAATTATGTGGGTACATCCTGACTTAGTACCTGAAATGGAGGATGAAGATAAAACTTCAAAATCCAAGAAAGGTAGAAAAGTTAAGACCTGCAACATGATTTCTCGTGTTATTCCAGATCCCGACGATTTGGATCATCTTTGGGATGACATTCCTTTGGAAGATAGACTGAGAGGTTTGAACATATGTCCTCTAAGTCGGGCTCCTCCTACCAAGCTCAAGTTGACTCATCAGCAGTGGATAGCTATGAACAGTATTCTCTTATATAGGGCACAACAAGTCTTCGCTGCTTATGAGAAAGCTCCTACAGGGATCTTTTCTCGTATCCCGAGTATTCCCTCTTCTTCTATGGCTACATAGATTCCTATTCCTCCTTCTTCAGAAGTCTCTATGCCTTCTTTTTCTTCTGTAATTACAGTGATCTCTTCTCCTTTCTCTTTGAACCACCTGTTAAAAGTCTGCTGCCCATTCACTTATACAGTCAGCAATCAGTTCTTCTCATAAAAAAGATGGGCTAATTTTCAAAAGGCAGAGGGTTTGAACTATGATAAAAGAATACGACTTCCTTTACAGATTCAAAATCAAAAATCCACTATCGGATTGGGTTCGGAGATTCCTCATAAAAATCCTCACAAGAAGAAGGTTAAGGGAAGGAAAACTAAATCATGTAATATGGTACTTCCTTCTTCTGAATCTGAAGAAGAAACTTTTGCTGGTACAAGATCTGGGAAAGAGTACCATAAAGATTATGAGGGATCCTCCAAAGAAATAGAGGATGTTGAAACACCACCAACTCAACCGTCTCTTGTTCCTACTAAACCATCCGTGGTTGAGAAGGGAAAACAGAAAGCAGTACGCTTCGACGTCCCGTTGAAGTCTGCTTCCAGTCAAGGGGTAATGATGATACCCTACAAATTTGATATTCTAGCCCAGTTAGCTATACTCCGACTAGACTCTCTATCTTCGAGTTGCTTCGCATTTCTAAAGAAAGTCGCGAAACTTTGAGTGAAGCTTTGTTGCAAGCTGACTCGTGCTTAGCCCAACTCAAGACTCCCGATAATATTCCAGTATCATGCCCACAATGCCATAGTGTGATGGAGGTCATTCCTAACATTACCTTCACACAAGAGGATATGTTGTTGAAGCATAACAAGCACGACAGGCCTTTGTGCTATACTGGGTATATCGAATCCACTGAAGTTGACAGGATTTACATTGATCCTGGGTCTTCCATTAGCATAATCCTTCAGAGTATGCTTAGACCATTGAGGATTCCTACTAGTGACTTGACTTACACTAGTACTACAATAGTTGGTTTCAACTCTGGAAAGACTAAACCACTGGGGAAGATTCGTCTGAATATTCAGATTGGTGATCTTCGAACTATGGCGACATTCTATGTTATTAACTCAGACGTATCCTACAACATCCTTCTTGGAAGACCATGGTTACATGAGCATAATATTATGCCTTCAACTCTCCACCAATACTTCAAGTACGTAGATTCTCAAGGGGTTGTGAAGACTGAGTTTGCTGATATCAATCCTTTCAAGGGTCTCGAAGCTTATTTTTCTGATTCAATGCTCTACAAACAAGAGCATGTAAAGGAGATATCAGACATGGTTGAAGATCGATCATCTGTCAAAGATCAGTATATTAATGAAGATCCTCTAGAAGAGCAACCTTTGAAAATCAAAGTCAAAGGGCGAATCCAACCTCAACCTGTCAATGACCAACCTCTGAAGATCAAGGTCAAAGGGAAAACTCGAACTTCATCTGAGGAATCAGTGAATGTTCCTGCCAAGAGTCAAGACCAACCCCTTATGATCAAAGTCAAGGGACGTACTTCTCGTATGAATGATCCAGAACCACCATTGATCATTAACCTTGGCGAGTCTACGCAGACGATGGATGACAGTCCGTTAATGATTAATCCGAAGCGTAGCGGTCAAATTGTAAATGATGTAAATATTGATCATTCTGTACTTTCTAATATCAATGAAGATTTCCTTTTGAGTATATGGCTGTCAAATTTGTTGAAAGAATGACTTTATCTTTTGATCATCAAAGTCATCAATATAAAGATGACATAGATATAGAGGAAACTTTATACATTGACAATAAGGAAAATTCTTTCCTTCTCATGTCGATGTTGGACCTTATGCTCAGAGGTTCTGTAAGCCCCCAGAATTTTAGACTATTTTAAATTTTCTGAATGAATTATTTTCAATAAATATATTATTAATTAATTGTTTGTGATCATTAATGTTCCTTTCCGTAACTTTGACTTCTGGAGCGTCAGGGATACCAATCTCTGTAAACTCTCTTTACGGGTTTTGAAGTAGATAAGATTACCTTCGTATTGATATATCATGTTCCACTTGAATTTGTTTCCTTGTGCTCTTTTTGTATCACACAACTTCGGGTCAACTTAGACCAATTAATCATTGAATAATTATTCCCACTTTTATCTTTGACCATCGTTTGCACGTTACCGTGACTTTTAATTTAGAAGCACGAGACCAGTCGTTTTCCTCAGAACCAACTTCTCATGAATGATCTACTCGAGACGCTCTTCACCCATGACCTTCGTGTCCCACTCAAACACTCCATTTTGTGCTTCAGTTTCTTCACACAACTTCCGGGTCAATTTAGGCCGATTTATTTTCTACCGTGAAACCTGATTTATTTTCCAATTTAATTTTGGGACATGATATCGACCCAACCTAGTTACCCAAAGTATGGACGTGGCCCACATGAAGCCTACTACCCACATGACACTTGTGTCCCATTTATTTGAGTCCCCACATGTTATTTATTTACCCATGATTATAAATACCCATTTTAATTCGAATATTGCCCCCTGTCCGATTTTGGTCCGACCCGGCTCGACCGAACCCGAACCCAAGCTCCACGTTGCCCTTTCATGACTGCCCAAATACCTTACATAATTTTCCTATTTCTCCTATTTTGAAAATATCTCTCCCTCTCTCTATTTTACAAATATCTCATGTATATATATATATATATATATATATATATATATATATATATATATATATATAAACATATATCTACCTCTCTCTCTCTTCTATTATTACTACACTCCCTCACCCCTCTCTCTTTACAGCAGGAACACCCTCCCTACATAGCCGACCTCCTTTTCCTCTTTCTTCAAATATCTAAACTCACTCTCTTTCTATTATATATACACACCCATATCATCCTCTCTCTTTCTCTCAACAAAACATAACACACACTCACCAGTCCCCTCCCTCTCGGCCGACAGCTCCCCACCCCCTTACGTACACCACCACCACCACCACCACCACTGTGAACTCCACCACTTTCTCCTCCTCCTCACAACTCCATCACCAACTCCATCACCAACACCACAAGCAACATCATCACCACCATCTTCTCCATAACCATGCACCACCACCACCCCCATACCATCTTCACCACCACCACTCAAACCACCACCACCCCGTACCCTCCCCGACGATGCGCCGCCACATGCCGCCGCACCACGCCGCCGCAGCAGCAGCTGCAAACAGCAGTGGCTGCCGCGCCACCCCGCACGCGCGCATGAGAGATGGCCGTGCGCCACCACGTGGCCGGCCCGCCCCCGTAAGCTCCCTACGCCTCCGGCGAACCCGGGCGACCACCCCGGGAGAGTCTTCGGCCTCCCCGACGTGTGAAACACACGATTCGTGCGTTTGAACGAGATCCCGTCGACGAGCGCGAGTTTTGAACTCGAAAGTGGCGCCCCGTCGCAGTAACTTTGCGTGCATTTTTGGGAGATCCGACCGTTAGATCGACAATTGCTTTGCTCCGTCTCAATCTTAGTATATCCATCTTCACTCTCCTCAATTTTTGTCCGTTAATTTCATCGTTTGATACCTCAAAACTGGCCACCAAATTGACGTTTTAAATTGAACTGTTTTTGGACAGTTTCGTGATGCCAACTTCGCGGGTTCGTATCTTCGTCGTCGCAGCTCCGGTTGGCATGCTACCAGTTCCTGTGCGCAGCTGGTATAACCCTCTTCCTGCCTCCTTTAGGTTTCGTTTCATTTTAAGCACGTTCGGTTGGTCGAATTCGACGCCAAAGTTGGCCATCCGAATTCTTTAATTTGCACTTGTTAAATTCCATTTTTGAACTCGGGACACTGGATTCAATTTCTGACACCACCAATAGACTCGTGGCGTCGTTCTGGCATATTTTCATATAAAATTTGCTTGATTTGGAGAACGTGGGTCCTGGCACGCATTTCGGTGCAAAGCGGGTCCCACTTTTCGAGTCAACGGGTCACTTTGAGATCGGCTCATCGAAATCCCATTTCGGATATACCGTTGAGTTCGTATCGTCATTCTGAACTCGTTGACATATAATTTGCTGAGTTTTGAAGACATTTGCTCCGGCACGTATTTCGGTGCAAACCGGATACTAAGTGTCGCGTCAACGTATCATTTTGAGATCGGCACGTCAGAATCCTATTTCGGACATACCGTTGGGTTCGTATCATCATTCTGGATTCGTGAACATATAATTTTCTAGGTTTTGTAGACTTCTATTTTGACACGTTTTTCGGTGCAAAGTGTGTCCAACGGCGGACATTATTTTGACCCAAAATTACCATTTTGTCCCTGTGTCTAAATTGGACTTATGGGCAGGCTATCCTAGCTAATTTGACCGTTCTGGACACGTTGGTGATATTTATTTTATCATCCGACAACATCTGTAGATTTTGTTTATGTATCATCCTTAATTTCTAATTAATTATTTTTCCAAAAATTATTACTTTCTGTTTTTGAATTTTTATATATATTTTAATTTCTGTAAAAATCCTGGAAAAAATTGTATTTAAATACTATGTTAATTTAGCTAATTTATTATAATTTTTACAGCTTTTAATAAGTACTTTTGGTATTTTATAAAAATAGGAAAACAGAACTCATTTTCAGGATACATGTGTTTGCTGATTTTTAATAAATATTTATGAGGGTTTATAAATCCCAAAAAAATTATTATAAATTTCTATAATTAACAAAGATCATTTTGGTACTTTATTTTATATATATTTAAGCTTTTTGTCTATCTCAAAAATTGTTGGAACTTAGTGTACAGTTTGATTTATTTATAGAGTAGTTACGACTTTCAATGTTTGTGTTATTTTGAGTTATTATAGTATTGGACCTCACCCCGCACTAGTGTAAAGACTCTAGAAATTAGTTTAGACATAGTGGCACTCCACATTAGACTTTTATGCTAGGTCCCCACTTGGCTAGTATCTAGTTAGGAGTCGTGTCACACCACTAGTGTATTGTTGAACATAGCTAAGAGCTGAGTTTGTATATCATTATTGACAGGACACCGGACATCTATATCTTCATACTAGCATTCTTGCTTTGCTCGAGGCAAGTACATCTATAAACTCATTTACTGTCTTTTAATGCTAGAACATGTATTAACCCTGTTAAAATACTGATCCTTGAGATAGCAAGTTATGTCTTCACATGTTGTATTACTTTCAGTACCTGCCATGCTTAGGACAGTTCTTATATCTTCATATGCTTCTTACTGGTTCTCAGTACATGTTTCACTATACTATATACTGCTCCGAGTATTCACATGTTTTATACTGCTTCCAGTACCTGCTATGCTTATACTGCTCCCAGTATCTCCCATATGTTTTTACTGTTCTCGTATCTCTCACATGTTTAAATAACGGGTTAAGGGAAAACTGTTAGTATTGTACGTGAACATGACCCCCTTCTCCGTATGTACTTACCGCGCTCGGTGACATTCTATATGTGACCTTGCCGTTTGTTCTGATCCCGCATTTGTGTATGGATATACACCGATGCCGTTCGTGCACGTATGTGCATACCAAAAAAACTTGATATGTACCGCTGTACATCCTATTCACCTATTGACCGATTCACGTACATACTACGGTTTTAAACTTTTAAACTATATGTTGTCATTTCTAAAAAGAACCAATTAAACCATGATATGCCATGTTCCCTATGTTACTATGATACTGTGATCCCAGTTGTACCATAAGGCCATGTTTTCCAGTATTTTCTGTTTTATAGACTTATCACACCATATTTCTTGTTGTACATCTCTTTCATTATATGTTCAGTACTTTAGTTTTAGAGATTGTACTTGCTCCCGTCCTGACAGGATAACGTTGTAGGTTCACTTTTCGAGAAGGAAATGCTATGTGTTACATGTTATGGCACTGATTTTGAGGACCTGGCCTTAGCTCCAGAAGAGGCCCCAGCGGGGAACCTTGCTTAGTTATCTTTCTTGTGTTTTGAGACTAGAGTTTGTCTATACTTATATTTGGATAATGGACTTTGTCTCCAGTTAGATACTTTGGTTATGTATTATTAAATCTGTACTTGTTTACCTTCGCTTATAGATGCTGTGTTGTGATGAACCTTTAAATGTGATTTTAGAACTGTTAGCAGCTTAGATCCTTTATTGTCTATTCTTAGAACAGCTTACTACGCTTTAAACAAGCGTAGGCTGGACATGGCTCGGCCCGGCCCAATAATTTGGGTAATGGGTCGTGACATGTTTTTAGTGGCGGGCCCATGCAGGTCCAGACTTAAGTTGTTTGGTTACGTTATTGTACCAAGCATGCCTGCAATTAGGATCTAGGACAACTTGATAACACTAGGAATAACATTTAGAACACCTAGAGGATATCTAGGATTGCAACATAGGAGAACTCATCACAGCATAGGACCGTTAACTGTATTTAGTCTCTTGCTTGAATTCAGTAGGTTACAATTTTGACCAGGATAGTACCACCCCTGAGGATCTTCCTCTAATCTTATCTAGAAATCTGTTTCACTTATTCCCATTTGCTCTCCTTTAAATTCGTTGTTGAAATAATTTCTGATTTTCGTCGTTAATTTTAATCTTGCATCGTGATAAATTTTGTGGATTGAATTATGATATATCCTGATAAGGTAAACGTCTGCTTTATTTATGGAGTTTAGAATTTATCACAGCCATATTAGCTGGTATGACAAAAACATAGAGCCTGATTTCGGATATACTTATCCTAGTTATGGAATTTAGATTTTCTCGCAGCCATACCGGTTGGCGTGGCGAGGATTCTAGATAACATGATTAGAAGATGTATACCTTAGTTTTGACTCTATCGTTTGTTGCATCTAAGCTTACTGGTGGGGCAAAAATTCTGGCAACATGATTTCAGGAAGACGTGTATGGTTATCAGATCATATCTCAACTTGATTTAATTCGTTATGACCGATTGAGCAAGAATAAATTCTTATCATCATTCTTCCCCGTCTTGATTAACTCTGTCCTATCTACATCTACAACTTGGATTATAGGTTCTCTAGGACTCTCCAACAGGATTGCGTTCATGTTATCTTTTGGACATAATTATTTTTGTGTCCCATCTTTTCTATGACTTGACTAAACTCTTCTTTGTTAACCACTTGGGTAATTCTTCTCGTTATGCATCGCGTTGTCTTCGTACCATTCTTGGAGATATTCCTATAAACTTTCTTGTCTTGCTTGACCCTTTAATTTGTTTGGACACTGTTATGGATTGCTTGACCCAGTCTTAGGCCTTGTTACCTTCTATTTGATAGACGACCGAAATAGCCAAACCTTGTTGACTGATTCTGTAGTATAACTATAAATGTATTGTGTGATTGTGATAAATAATTTTTCTAGGGATTGGTTAGATTAAGCTTATAGGACAAGTATGGGTGACCGACTGTAGTAGACTTGGAAACCATTAAGAACGATTGTATTGATAGTATGACTTGATAATAGTGTATCTAAGATGGAGAAATGAGATATTATATTGTTGTGACTATAGATTGAGGATTAGAATCTTATGCTTAGCAATTTGAGGATTTAGCATTTATAGAATTTTGGTTGGTTATCTATAGCTAATTACATGTGATTAGAGGGTATATCGATATGTGGATTGATATAGAATAAGTTAGAATGAGTTATCGTATTGCATACAAGATCGGAAAGATATCAGTTAAAAAAGACAAGGAACGAGGCAAAGACATATGTACATTGGTAATTAATAAATCGAGAGTTTTGAAATCGCGGATTTATATTCGGAGGACTTGTTGAGTAAAAAGAAGAAGGGTCTACGCCAAGAATAAGAATTGAACGTATGATTTCAAGGAGAAGCTGTAGGAAAGGATTGACGACAAATAATGCAAAGGAACTGTGGATTGATAGAATAAGGATACTTAGGATGTGATAAGGAAATCAAGTATTTACAAATTGAGGTTGGAAATATGATTGATGATTAAGCATTTTAGGCTTATAGACATGTCCAGAGAATGACCTATATTTTAGGGTATACGTTAAGGTTCTATGTTAGTATGGAAGATTCTAAAGGATATAGGACGTAGTTATGATAGAAGGACCATTGTTGAACCTGAACCAAAAAGATTGTAAAGAGAAACGGAAGAGATGATTACAAGGGTAGCAGATTGAGTATCGTAGCCAGAGTAGCTACATGTTATAGTTTGACCTATTGGATGATTTTTAATTTCGAGGACAAAATTTTTGTAAGGTGGGTAGGATGTAAGTCCCCTGAATTTCAGGACTATTTTAAATTTTCTGAATGAATTATTTTCAATAAATATATTATTATTTAATTGTTTGTGATCATTAATGTTCCTTTCCGTGACTTTGACTTCTGGAGCGTCAGGGATATCAATCTCCGTAAACTCTCTTCACGGGTTTTGAAGTAGACAAGATTACCTTCGTGTTGATATATCATGTCCCACTTGAATTCGTTCCCTTGTGCTCTTTTTGTATCACGCAACTTCGGGTCAACTTAGACCAATTAATCATTGAATAATTATTCTCACTTTTATCTTTGACCATCGTTTGCACGTTACCGTGACTTTTAATTTAGAAGTACGAGACCAGTCGTTTTCTCAGAACCAACTTCTCATGAATGATCTACTCGAGACGCTCTTCACCCATGACCTTCGTGTCCCACTCAGACGCTCCATTTTGTGCTTTATTTTTTTCGCACAACTTCCGGGTCAATTTAGGCCGATTTATTTTCTACCGTAAAACCTGATTTATTTTCCAATTTAATTTTGGGACCTGACATCGACCCAACCTAGTCGACCCAAAGTATGGACGTGGCCCACATGAAGCCTACTATCCACATGACGCTTGTGTCCCATTTATTTGAGTCCCCACATGTTATTTATTTACCCATGATTATAAATATCCATTTTAATTCGAATATTGCCTCCTGTCCGATTTTGGCCCGACCCGGCCGACCGAACCCGAACCCAAGCTCCACGTTGCCCTTTCATGACTGCCCAAATACCTTACATAATTATCCTATTTCTTCTATTTTGAAAATATATCTCCCTCTCTCTATTTTACAAATATCTCATGTATATATATATATATATATATATATATATATATATATATATATATATATATATATATATATATATATATGTCAACATATATCTAACTCTCTCTCTCTTCTATTATTTACTACACTCCCTCACCCCTCTCTCTTTACAGCAGGAACACCCCCCTACATAGCCGACCTCCTTTTCCTTTTTCTTCAAATATCTAAACTCACTCTCATTCTATTATATATACACACCCATATCATCCTCTCTCTTTCTCTTAACAAAACACAACACACACTCACCACTCCCCTCCCTCTCGGCCGACAGCTCCCCACCCCCTCACGTACACCACCACCACTGTGAACTCCATCACCCTCTCCTCCTTCCTTCTCCTCATAACTCCATCACCAACACCATAAGCAACATCATCACCACCATCTTCTCCATAACCATGCACCACCACCACCCCCATACCATCTTCACCACCACCACTCAAACTACCACCACCCCGTACCCTCCCCGGCGACGCGCCGCCGCGCGCCGCCGCACCACGCCGCCGCAGCAGCAGCTGCAAACAGCAACAACATGCAGCAGTGGCTGCCGCGCAACCCTGCGCGCGCGCATGGGCGATGGCCGTGCGCCACCACATGGCCGGCCCGCCCCCGTAAGCTCCCCACGCCTCCGGCGAACCCGGGCAACCACCCCGGAGAGTCTTCGGCCTCCCCGACGTGTGAAACACACGATTCGTGCATTTTGAACGAGATCCCGTCGGCGCGCGCGAGTTTTGAACTCGAAAGTGGCGCCCCGTCGCAGCAACTTCGCGCGCATTTTTCGGGAGATTCGACCGTTGGATCGACGATTTCTTCGCTCCGTCTCAATCATATTCATCTTCACTCCCCTCAATTTTCGTCCGTTAATTTCGTCGTTTGATACCTCAAAACTGGCCACCAAATTGACGTTTTAAATTGAACTGTTTTTGGACAGTTTTGTGACGCCAACTTCGCGGGTTCGTATCTTCGTTGTCACAGCTCCGGTTGGTACGCTACCAGTTCCTGTGCACAGCTGGTATAACCCTCTTCCTGCCTTCTTTAGGTTTCGTTTCATTTTAAGTACGTTCGGTTGGTCGAATTCGACGCCAAAGTTGGTCGTCCGAATTCTTTAATTTGCACTTGTTAAATTCCATTTTTGAACCCGGGACTCCGGATTCAATTTCTGACACCACCAGTAGACTCGTGGCATCGTTCTGACATATTTTCATATAACATTTGCTTGATTTGGAGAACGTGGGTCCTGGCACGCATTTCGGTGCAAAGTGGCTCCCACTTTTCGAGTCAACGGGTCACTTTGAGATCGGCTCATCGAAATCCCATTCCAGATATACCGTTGAGTTCGTATCGTCATTATGAACTCATTGACATATAATTTGCTGAGTTTTGAAGACATTTGCTCCGGCACGCATTTCGGTGCAAACCGAGTACCAAGTGTCGCGTCAACGTATCATTTTGAGATCGGTACATCAGAATCCTATTTCGGACATACCGTTGGGTTCGTATCATCATTCTAGATTCGTGAACATATAATTTGCTAGGTTTTGTAGACTTCTATTTTGACACGTTTTTCGGTGTAAAGTGTGTCCAACGACGGACATCATTTTGACCCAAAATTACCGTTTTGCTCCTGTGTCTAAATTGGACTTATGGGCAGGCTATTCTAGCTAATTTGACCGTTCTGGACACGTTGGTGATATTTATTTTATCATCCGACAACATCTGTAATTTTGTTTATGTATCATCCTTAATTTCTAATTAATTATTTTTCCAGAAATTGTTACTTTCTGTTTTGAATTTTTATATATATTTTAATTTCTGTAAAAATCTTGGAAAAAATTGTATTCAAATATTATGTTAATTTAGCTAATTTATTATAATTTTTACAGCTTTTAATAAGTACTTTTGGTATTTTATAAAAATAGAAAAACAGAACTCATTTTCAGGATACATGTGTTTGCTGATTTTTAATAAATATTTATGAGGGTTTATAAATCCCAGAAAAATTATTATAAATTTCTATAATTAACATGGATCATTTTGGTACTTATTTTATATATATTTAAGCTTTTTGTCTATCTCAAAAATTGTTGGAACTTAGTGTACAGTTTGATTTATTTATAGAGTAGTTACGACTTTTAATGTTTTGTATTATTTTGAGTTATTATAGTATTGGACCTCACCCCGCACTAGTGTAAAGACTCTAGAAAATTAGTTTGGATATAGTGGCACTCCACATTAGACTTTTATGCTAGGTCCCCACTTGGCTAGTATCTAGTTAGGAGTCTTGTCACACCACTAGTGTATTATTGAACATAGCTTAGAGCTGAGTTTGTATATCATTATTGACAGGACACCGGACATCTATATCTTCGTACTAGTATTCTTGCTTTGCTCGAGGCAAGTACATCTGCAAACTCATTTACTGTCTTTTAATGCTAGAACATGTATTAACCCTGTTAAAATACTGATCCTTGAGGTAGCAAGTTATGTCTTCACATGTTGTATTACTTTCAGTACCTGCCATGCTTAGGACAGTTCTTATATCTTCACATGCTTCTTATTGGTTCTCAGTACATGTTTTACTATACTATATACTGCTCCGAGTATTCACATGTTTTATACTGCTTCCAGTACCTGCCATGCTTATACTGCTCCCAGTATCTCCCACATGTTTTTACTGTTCTCGTATCTCTCACATGTTTAAATAACGGGTTAAGGGGAAACTGTTAGTATTGTACGTGAACATGACCCCCTTCTCCGTATGTACTTACCGCGCTCGGTGACATTCTATATGTGACCTTGCCGTATGTTCTGATCCCGCGTTTGTGTATGGATATACACCGATGTCGTTCGTGCATGTATGTGCATACCAGAAAAACTTGATATGTACCGCTGTACATCCTATTCACCTATTGATCGATTCATGTACATACTACGGTTTTAAACTTTTAAACTATATGTTGTCATTTCTAAAAAGAACCAATTAAACCATGATATGCCATGTTCCTTATGTTACTATGATACTGTGATCCCAGTTGTACCATGAGGCCATGTTTTCCAGTATTTCCTGTTTTATAGACTTATCATACCATATTTCTTGTTGTACATCTCTTTCATTATATGTTCAGTACTTTAGTTGTAGAGGTTGTACTTGCTCCTGTCCTGACAGGATAACGTTGTAGGTTCACTTTTCGAGAAGGAAATGCTATGTGTTACATGTTATGGCACTGATTTTGAGGACCTGGCTTTAGCTCCAGAAGAGGCCCCAGCGGGGAACCTTGCTTAGTTATCTTTCTTGTGTTTTGAGACTAGACTTTGTCTATACTTATATTTGGATACTGGACTTTGTCTCCAGTTAGATACTTTGTTATGTATTATTAAATCTGTACTTGTTTACCTTCGCTTATAGATGCTGTGTTGTGATGAACCTTTAAATATGATTTTAGAACTGTTAGCAGCTTAGATCCTTTATTGTCTATTCTTAGAACAGCTTACTACGCTTTAACAAGCGTAGGCTGGACATGGCTCGGTCCGGCCCAACAATTTGGGTAACGGGTCATGACAGGTTCCTAACATCTTCTTCCTATCTTCTTCCTGTAGCCGCTTCATCGCAAACTTGTGTAACTTATAGACGTCACGAAGAATCTTATTTCGTGATTCCGTCTGATAAGAAAAACAAGCGTCAAATTGTGTTTGGCCTGGCTAGAAATATCCCTGTTGTTCAAACGAATGATCTTAGAGATAAAGATAAAGGAAGAATCCGAATTGACAAATACAGTCAACAATCTCTCAAGATTATCCAGAATATGGGATATGATTTGAAGACTATGCAAGGTCTCAATCAAGGCAAGGGTAGACGATTACCATTATGTGGTGATCCGTTTTACCAGAAAACTCGTCATGGGTTGGGATATGATCCGACCCACATGTTTAATGATAATATACAAGAAGAATTCTCTTTTAGTTCTTCACAATCCTCAGATTCCGAAGAAATCCATTTCATTGAATCTGAATATGCTGGAGGAGACTATTTTGATGAATCTGAATGTATATTCTCAGTCAACATGGTTCAAATTGATGACGAATCTGAGCCATTTGAAAATGACCCTTGGGCCCAACAGATGGACACACAGTGGGAACTTCGTTTTGAACAACGACAACCACCTACGGAGGATGAGATTCTTCAAATCGATGTTGGAGACGTAATTACATCCAAGCCAATATTCATCAGTAAGACCCTTTCCGAAGATGAAAAGGAAGAGTTGATAAAATTGATTAAAGAATATATTGATATCTTTGCATGGAGTTATGAGGATATGCCGGGTTTAGATCCTAAAGTTGCTACTCATAAACTCAATATTCTTCCTAATGCCAAGCCTGTAAAACAACAGCAACGACATTTTCGACCAGACATGATGGATGCAATTGAAGCAGATGTCAAAAAGTTGATTACATGTGGCTTTGTTCGTGAAGAACAACATCCAGACTGGGTTGCCAATATTGTTCCTGTTATGAAGAAGAACGAAAAAGTCCGAGTTTGCATAGATTTTTGAGATCATAATGCAGCTTGTCCAAAGGACGAATTTCCACTTCCAATTACTGATGTCATGATAGATAATACATGCGGTTTTGAACGCATGTCTTTCATGGACGGATTTTCAGGATATAATCAGATCAAGATGCATCCCGAAGATGAGAAGCATACTGCTTTCCGAACACCCCTTGGGGTTTATTGTTATACGGTTATGCCGTTTGGTCTTAAAAATACCGGTGCCACGTATCAAAAGGCTATGAGCAACATCTTTCAAGAACATCTACGGAAGACAGTTGAATGTTATGTAGATGACATTGCTGTCAAAAGTCGATCAAAAGATGATCATATTCAAGACTTAAGGACAGTATTTAAACTGATGCGTCAGCATCAATTGAAAATGAACACTACCAAGTCTTTCTTAGGGGTTTCCAGTGGCAAGTTTTTGGGATTTGTCATCACTTCTCAGGGTATCCATGTTGACCCTGACAAAATCAAAGCAATTCTTGAAATGCGTCCTCCACACAATTTAAAAGAACTCTGCGGCTTCCAAGGTCGCATTGCTTATATCAGGAGATTTATATCCAATCTCTCTGGGAGATGCCAACCTTTCTCCCGTCTATTAAAGAAGGGTGTATCATTTGTTTGGGATGAAGCGTGTCAGAAAGCTTTCAATGACATCAAGCAATACCTAACAAATCCTCCTGTTTTAGTGCTACCAGTAGTGGAAAGACCATTTTTGCTATATGTTCGAGCATTAGATCATTCACTTGGTGCTCTTCTTGCACAAAAAAGTGATATGGGTCATGAACAAGCAATTTATTATCTTAGCCGAATGATGGTCGGAGCTGAACACAGGTATACTCCTATAGAAAAAGAATGTCTGGCTTTGGTTTTTGCTATACAAAAGACACGACATTATGTGTCAGGACAAACTATTCATGTCATCTCCAGAATAAATTCTATTCGGGTACTGATGAGAAAACCAAGCATTCTTAACTCAAGGTTAGCTACCTGGGCAATGTTGCTCACTCCTTACGACATGGTTTACGTACCTCAAAAATCAGTGAAGGGTCAAGCATTAGCTGATTTCTTAGCAGCTCACCCTATACCTGAAATATCGAAGCTATATGAAGATATTCCAGATGAAGTTGTGGATTGCAACATGACTTTGAGAGATGATATTTGGCAATTATATTTTGATGGAGCATCACGGGTTGGACCTAAAGGCAATATCGTCTCCGGAGTGGGAATCGTCTTGGTTTCTCCTGACAAAATAGTCATATACCGTGCTTATTCTCTCAATGAGCCATGCTCTAACAATGTGACAGAATACAATGCTCTGTTAATTGGTCTCCAAGTAGCAAAAAAATTGGACATTGAGTTCTTAGAGGCTTATGGAGATTCTCAACTGATTGTTAATCAGGTTAGAGGGACATATGAAGTCAGAAATCCTGACCTCATCCCTTATCATCAAGTGGTAATCGAATTGGTCCTTTTATTCAAAGGATTTTTCATCGAATTCGTACCACGTTCTCATAATGTGGAAGCTGATGCTCTTGCTAGCCGTGCTGCAGATTTAGCTATTCCAATTCGAAGACAAAACACAATTACTTTGTGGGACCGAGACTTATTCTGTGTTAAGAATAATCTGTATATTGAACAGAGTTATATTACAGAGTCAAGTTCCCAGCAGAAGGATTGGAGAAGTCCATTCATTGATTATGCGGTTCATGGAATTTTACCTGAAGATCCAAAAGAAGCTGCATCAATCAAGAGACGATCATTTCGATTTTATTATGATTCGTCTTTACATATGTTATATCGTCGTTCATATGATGGACTTTTGCTACGCTGTCTCTCAGAGAGTGAAGCTAAGCAAACACTTCGTAAAGTTTATGATGGTGTTTGTGGTGTTCATCAGCCAGGTCCAAAATTACAAGATCGTATTCGAAGAATGGGATATTATTGGCCATCCATGATAGCAGACGATGTGGATTATGCTAGACGGTGCAAAGCATGTCAGATTCATGTTGATTTTATTCATCAACCATCTGAATTCTTGCATCCTACAGCAGCTTCTTGGCCTTTTGAAGCTTGGGGCATGGACATTATTGGTCATATTAATCCTCCTTCTGTCAGAGGACATCGGTTTATATTGGCTGTAACCGATTACTTTTCTAAGTGGGCAGAAGCAGTTCCTCTTGTTGAAGTAAAAACATCTAATGTGATTAGCTTCATCAAACATCATGTTCTTTATCGCTTCAGGATTCCCCGACGGATAATTCATGATAATGGACCACAATTTGCCAGTCAGGCATTTTATCGATTCTGTAATAAGAATCGGATCCAAAATTTGGCGTCTACGGCTTATAATCCAGCTGCTAATGGTTTAGCTGAAGCTTTCAACAATACGATCATCAAACTTCTCAAAAAGTTTGTCTCTTCTAATAAACGTGATTGGAATAAGAAACTTAGAAAATATTTGTGGGCTTATCGAACGTCAGTTCGAACTCCTACCGATTTTACATCATTTTTACTGGTTTACGGATGTAAGGCTGTCCTTCCACTGGAAATCCAGATTCCATCTCTTCGAATAGCCATTGCTAATGAGCTAACTACAGAGAACAATGATCGCTTACCACTCCAAGAACTTGAAGGATTGGACGAAAAGCGTCTTCAAGCACAACAGCATATTGAGCTATATCAAGCCCGTATATCTCGAACTTTCAATCGTAAAGTTAAAGAGAGGGTATACAAGGTCGGTGAGTTAGTTTTAGCCGTTCGAAGACCGATGGTGATGACTCATAAAAGCAAAGGGAAATTCCAAGCAAAATGGGAAGGCCCTTATGTCATTGAGACAATTTTTTCCAACGGTGCTTATCGGTTATCTAAGCCCAATGGAGATTTACTCATGATGCCGATCAATGGCAAATTTCTTAAGAAATACTATGTATAAAAAAAACTGAATGAAAATAAATTTTTTATTTTTTGTTCAGAACAAAGGATTAAGGATGAGGAGCACTGCCTTCCTCATTGAATACATAGTCAGTCAATGCATTGAAGACATCGTTGCCTGAGTTCACAAAAAACTTGCAGGCAGCCACCCTCAGCGCCTCGTCTTCAGGAGTTTTTCTTGGCTCTACTAAGAAAGCGAGGATGTCTTGGGGTGGCTTGGGCGTAGAAGAGCCTTCGCCTATTCCAGTTGGGCTTGACACAATTGGTTCAACGGGGTGCATCTCGATGACGTCCTCAACCTTCATGGTGATTTCAGTCTTTTGCAGCACATCTTTGGAAGACATTTCCAATAGAAGAATGGAAACAAGGATGAAATGTTACAAAAAGTTCTCATCTATTTATAGGAGAGAGCTATTAATGAACCGGTCTTGGAAATTAAAACAACTTTTCATTCCTGAAAAGACCTATCCATTCATTACATCAGATTCATCCATTTAATTGTGGAATTGAAATGATCTTTCTTTTCCCAAAAGAAATGTTGGTTCATTCATTTTTTCATAGTTTTGGTATATATTCTCAATGACGTCTGTCTTCTCATTTCCCCAGCTACCAATGTTTGGTTAAGCTGATTATATTACTTGTCTTACCAGTTGGTATAAAAAGTTGGATTTATTATTTATCATGTCCATTTGACCTCTGTATAAATATTAAGTCTGCTTGTTTTTTCTATCTATCATGTCCATTTGGCCTCTGAATAGATATTAATCTATTTTTTCTTTGAGTCATTACAATCTGTCATGTCCATATTACCTCTGATAGTATTGTACACTCTAAAACAGAAAATAAGATTTTATTATCTATCATGTCCATATTACCTCTGAATAGATACAATTGATTGAGTTTCGAAGACTTATCATGTCCACATTACCTCTGATAAGTGTTTTCTATCTCATACATATTGTTTAAATTCAAAATAAATGGTAGGATCACAAAACAAATATTTTATTCATTTCTTGAATAAAATAAAAGGTTACAAAAGCTCCCTATTTGCCTAAGGCAGAGTGGATATATCTTTCAGCAATTTTTGGAGCTCTGCTAGGCGTTTCTCACGAGAGCCCATTACATTTTTAGTAGCTATCTTTCTTCTAGCCTCTGGAGTGCAAATAGGAGAAAACTTAGTGAAAATAGCTATCAGATTATCTCGAACATCATCAAGGTGCTTGATAGTAGATTCAGCTCCAAAAACTTGTTCCTCCAGAATTGAGCTCTGTGTCAAATATTGGTCACGAGCTGCTATTAATTGCTCCTTCTCAGCTTTCAGACGAGCTAATTCAGCCTCCACTTCACGAATTTTATCATTTTGTTCCTGAATTTTCGTATCTGAAGTGTCACAGGCTTCTCTATAACGCTCCAACTGAGGCTTTGCGTCAGCCAAGAAAGCTTTCTCTTTGGCGACTTTGCTACTATGTTCTCTAAGAGAGTCGTTGAAAGTAGTCTCTCGAGCAGTGTATTCAGCTGATAAAGTGTCATACTCAGCTTGAATGAGACTTTCAGCAGTTTTACTTGTCAACCTCAGATATTCTTTAACAGGTTGCTCAAGTTCTTCTACCACTTTTTCCAATACAATTGCTCTCTCAACATCATTAAACATGGCAACGTTCCTGATAGTGGAAACAATCGCGCCTTTCAAGCTTTCATAACTCAAGCCCCTATTCAAGACCATGTCAATCAGAGCTGCTAGTGTCTTGTAAAAAGCTTCAGTATGAATCTCAACTAAGAGATTCATCTCTGCATCGGAACTCGGAGTTGCAGCAATCTCTACTAAATCTCTTTTTCGAATACTTGGGGCAAAAGTGGTTGCTCCGGTAGCAGAATGAGATAAAGATGATATTGTCATCGCGACCATAGTCAATTGATCCCTAGGAGCTTCAGGGATCATATCTTCAGTGCTAGCAGAGGTGGTTGCTTCGGTAGCAGACTGAGATATAGACGATGTCGTTGTCATTACCATAGCTAACTGATCCCTAGGAGCTCCAGGGATCACATCTTCAGCACTTGTCACTCCAGCCATTTTTGGAGTTCTGGTGGCGGTAATTATGGTGGATGGAGTGATAGTTGGAGCAGCTGATTCAGATTCAGGCATTGTCTCCTCATGAACTTCTGTTGGATTAGTAATAATAGCAGATGATGCTATCATGACATTTCCAGTTTCAGTGGATGACTTGACTATGCCTTCATCACCTTCTTGGACTTCTGGCTGTTTAGACTCTTGAAATACTTCAATCTCTTCATTGAGATCAGTTCCTTCTTCATCTGCAGTTTGTTCTTCTTCTCTGTTGTCAATATGAGAAGATAATCCTGGTTGAACTTCTGTTTCAAGCTCTTGTCGTAGTTCCTCTTCTGGTTGAATTTCCTCTACTCCATCTGAAGAAGAACTCTCTGCCTCAGACTCCGGGTTCTCCTCATAAATATTTTCCTGAGGAGAAGGAGGAGCCATAGGTTTTGGTGCAATAATAACACCTGCAAAATGAACAAAACAAATTAAAATACAAAATCATAATATATAATCTTGTATAGATTTTGTATATATACCTGGAATAGGTATAAAACGTGCCAAATATGTGTCATAGTCCCCATCCCAATCTTCATCATCAAAATCGAGAGCTGGTTCATCCAATGGGATAGATTGTGAAGCGACGCCTTTAACTATTGGTGTCTTTTATGGCAAGGTTAAATGAAGTGAAGTACTAAGGCATCCTGGCGACAAAATCCCTACAGCTTCAGTTGATGTGGCTGCTTGGGAGGCTGAGGATCCTTCTTCAAAATGAGTTGAAGAAGAGGCGACATGTGGCGGCTCTTCGACAGAAATGTCATCCTCTGGAGTGGCAGCTCTTAGTTTGGAAGGCATTTTGACTGTGGCCTTTTTCTTCTTTTCGGGAGTCCTCACTGGAAGAGTAGTAGCTGTACTCTGCTTCCGTTTGCGGGATTTCTCAATAATAATAGGTTCTGCAGCCTCTTCTCCGATTCCTGTTGCAATAACTTCCAGATATGGATCTGGAACAGCAGCATCGTCAGGAATATCTGTTGGTACCCTGACTGGTTCTTCAATATTGCCTTCCTTAGGCCATCTCAGGCTACCTCTCATATTATAGCCATGGGCAAAGGAACGGATAGAAGAGTAAAAGTGAGCGTACGAATAAAGAATACGTAGCTCTATAGTGCTGGTGGCAGTTGAGACTCTGAATCTGGCTCCCGTACGGGCAGTACTGAAATATCTCCAACCCCTGGCACCATCAAGCAGTTTCCCGTAGTGACGGAAACTGGTACGGGGATTACCAACATGAAGTTGGTCATACCCAAATTGACGAGCGAACCTACTGGGTAGATATGGTTCGAACGTGCAATTATCTTCATTTTTGTACATCAAGTGAGAGGGCCTGATGCACTGTAGCCATTGGAAGACTGCTGGTGGAAATATAGCTCTTCCGTCAATTTTATCTTCAAACTGGACACCGAAACAGTCGGCTGGAACTTGTGGCCGGGTACAGAAGAAGTTCTAACCATAAGAATAGTTCAAAACTGCCCGAGTATCTGCCACTGTCATAGCAGTCCATGTAGCCTTGCTGAATTTTTGGAGGAAGACCTCCGCATCATCGCCTGGGCCTGGTGGTAACAGATTGCAGTTGTGGTGCAATAACCAGCCCATCAAATAAGTATAGGGCATTTCTATCCTGGGGAATGCATTCCGATGTGGAGCATTGTTGATTAACTCCTCACCGAAGGTCCTCAAACCTGCATTTACTCGGCACACCATCGTCGATAGCAGGTTAATTCTGACTTTAAAAACCAAGCGTACTGTGGGCCATAGTACGCTACGGTGGATTCTATCAACCGTACCAATTCCCGGTACGACCCATCTTCTCAACCATAAAGAAAGGAAGCCTGCTAGTAAGGCTTTCCTAAAGATCTTTTGGCTGCCGTATCTAAGGAAGCTCAAGGCTTCAGTTCCAGCAGAAAACTCTCCAGTCTTGGTGGACAGATATTTATTCGAGAATTTATAGACTGTCATCATGTCCCGAATCTTGTTAGCAGGAATGGTTGAATCTGTATTGATAACTGGAGCTTTATTTTCCTGAAATCTTTCTTTGTCATCCTTGGATATTTTATCCTTATGAAAGAAGAGATACGTGGTCCACTTATTAATGTATGCTAGATGAGATGTACTTTCCTGCATTGTAGTACAAATCATGTAGTGGCACATTAATTCTTCATATACCTCAATCAACTGAGGGTTTGTCACTCTGATTTCAGCAAGTTCCCGGTTGGAGGGAACGTATTCCTCATACGGAGCTTCTCCCAAGGGCAGTTTTGAAATGAATTGCATCACATGTAGTGCAAGACCCATTTCGCCTTTCGGGGTTGCAAAAGTTCCAGTCGAACTTATGTATGTCTCCATCAGGGCCATGAACAGGTTACCGTTAGATGGTATACCCTGACTAGTTGTGAAACCCGTAAAATCTAATTTTTGTTTTTATAGAATTTTTCGGTAGATTTTTAGTTAAAATAGGTTATTAATATCATTGTTAATATTATTATTCTTATTTTTATATTGTTTATTATTATTATTATTACCTGTATTATTATAGTAGTTGTTATTATTATTATATTATCAGTCGGTTAGGAAAATTACTATTTTAAAAAAATAAATAAATGAATTTTTGTTGTGTATCGAACCCAGATCCGAACCCGTTCTCAATTCCCGAAATTGAATCGGAATTAATTCCGAAACCGAGATCGGTTTCGTATATATTTCAGTTAAGTTATTTATATTATATAATGAAACCCTTAATGGAATATCTATTCCATTCATTTCTTTTCATTTTTTTCTCTGAGAGTTATTAACTCTCTGTGGGACTTTCCCTTCACTTCCTGAAACCGAAGCCCACGCCGCCGTCGACCCCTCGCCTCCCGACCGGCCACCCCCTTCGACTTCGACTTCCCGTAACCCCCTCTCTCCTTTCCCTATATATATATAATCCCTTTTCATCATCCCTCTCCATCATCCCTCTCACTTTCCCCAACCCCCAATCGTGTCCTAGCCGCCGGAGCTCCGCCTCCCCTCGGAGAACTGACCCGAGCACCACCGCCGTCGACCCCGAGCCCGCTTCCCCGAGCCTCCTCTGGCCGCGCTCCGCTTCACGAGTCCGGCGCCCGACCGCTAGGCGCGGCCCGTGCTCCGCCGAACACCCCAGGCCGCCGCCGAGGTCAGCGCCCCTGACCCACGCCCCTTTCGCCCGACCGTGCGGCCAGCCTCTCTCAGGCGCTGCCCCGTGCGTTCATCTCCCGGCGTGCTCCTCGATTCCGTGGTCGTCTCGTGTTTCGGTTTGCTGTCCCGAGCCGCAGCACTTTTCGTGCCCCGATCCGACTGACGTGCCCCTTCGATTCGTTGTTTCCGTGGCTCCGCTAAGACGCTGCCTCTGTCCACTCTTTCCAGCGTTCCCATTTTGCTGTTCTGCGTATTCTGGAGTTGCGGGAATTCATTTTCTCCTATTATACATCTGAGAGCTCTAGCCGAGCAACCCAAGGTATATTTCCGTGTCCCTTCCATTTAGTGTCGATGATGACACGGTCCCCGATCCCATTACGGGATTCGGTTTAGACGGTTGAGATTTCGGACTTTCCGAATTATATTTCGGAATGGTTCTGTTTCGGTTTGGTTGTGCTGTGGTTTGGAATAATTGTTTTGAAAAAATCTTCTGTGGAAATTGCTTCTGTTGGTTTTCAGAATTTTCAAGGGAGTTTCGATTTTTCCAAGGTTCATTTTGGGAAGTTTTCTGGTTGGTTTTGGGTTTATGTGTCTTCTCGGATTATTAGAGTTGGGTTCGAATTTTTCGAACTTCTGTCGTATATGTTCTGTGAATTTTGATTCGGGTTTTGGTTTCGAAATTATTTTCGCGATTGGATAATCATTTTGGTTGGAATTGGAGTCCCTGGTTTGGGACAACTAATTGGTGTTTTGTTGGCGCATTTTTCCAGTATTGGGTTGTCCCAAATATAGAGGAAATGCTGCCCAATTTTCGTAAAACTTTATATATACTTTCAAAAATATTTATTAAATAAATTTTTGGGCGACGCCGTACCGGTCAATAGGCCCTAGCGAAATGCAAACGAAACCGGTTTTACCCGGAAGTTGAGGCATTAGCTAAATTATGACGATTGGACCAAGTCTGAGACTCCTAAGAATTTAATTTAATTTATTAGTTTTATTTTGTAATTAAATTGTAGGATCATTTTAGAGCTAACAAATGTTTTATTTTCTTATTTTAATTTATGAAAAATGGTCTGTAAGGGCATAAGTCCAGCTTTTATTCTTTTCTGTGGTTTTGTAATATTGTAGTGTAGAATTTATTATTATTTCTGGTTTGTTGGTTGACGGAAAATGTAAAATAATAATATAATTTTTATCAAAATTTAATATCATTTTCTCACAATAAAATAATTAGGAAATTACATGTTTATTACAAATTCATGTTTCTCACTTAAAGAAAAATAATAATTTTATATATAATACAAAATACAAAGTTTTACCAATTAAATCGGTAACTACGAGTTTTTTTCGAAATAAAAAGATTAAATTGATTTTTCTTTGTAAAGTAGTAACTCATCGATAAGCATGTTCTGGTAGAGTTTGTAAATAACCTAAAACTTGACTAGGGAACAGCTTAGAGATTGCAACTAGCTTAGTTAACATTGGCGATTCTTGGTTTCTGAGACAGCTTATCGAATGTAGGATTTCGAGAAAGAGTCTGAACTTCCATCCCGACGTATCAACCTTTCTAGTCCAGTCAAACCTGAGGCAAGTACATTTTGTGTTAGTTTACAATTATTTAGTAATCGTTTTATTGCAAGTTTAAACCACGATACAACACGGAACTCTCTTTGAGAGCATTGACTGTAACTACTGTTACTATTGGGGACTGGGGGAGTAGTGTAATGAGTATGACCACATCCAAACTACTGTAACTACTGTAACTATATTAGCTTACCCCTCATACACACGGGGATAAGCCGTATCTGAACTGTAACAAACCTAAGCCGGTCATATTTCATTGCCTATTCACTTCACAAAACTGTAACTGTTTTAAAACTGTAACTGCTTAAATTATTGATTTCAAAACTGTTTAAAAGTGCATAATTCTATTATTATTTCAATTGTCAAATTAGAATGAATTGTAGTTTGCTCCCTCCTGACTGGAGACCCAACATTTTAGGTATCACTGATGATGCTTTATTCTGCGGTATTTTTCCGAGATTCCAACTAGAGGACGATGATCTCAAGACTGATGAGCTGGTTGCCTAGATTTTCTTCTTCTTTTATAAATCATGATGTTTGAGGAAAACAGTGTATTTCAGATGTATCTTTCATTTTATTGTGAAAAGTTTTTAAATTCGGAATAATAAATTTGTGGCAATTATTGTGTTGTTGATATTACCTGCATGAGTGATACAGCTTACTGCCGCCGTCTCAACAACGGTACAGGCTGGGCATGATCCGATTCGACCCAAGAAATTGGGACCGGGTCGTGACATGTTTTTAGTGGTGGCCCATGCAGGTCTAATCAACAACTTAGGAGAACCAACTTAGAAACAATTAGAACACTAGAACATCAAATTGCCACAACATAGGACCGATATATATATATATATTAAATATTTTTGTTTAATTATAGACTGGTAGGCTACCTTGCTTATGTGTGCATCCTAAACCTTCCAGACAATAGCCACTGACAAGACTAATCCTGCTGGCGATGAGGTGTAATCTCCAGATCACGTCCCACCTCCTCAACCAAGTCCAGGGTTTATTCCCTCGCAGCTAATTGACCGTCCCCATAATGCATCCAGTGAAGTTTTCACTACACTAGCGATTCCTACCTCTTCTCAAACTGAGTTACATTTCCTTGGGGAAGTACCTATTCCTGTTGCTCCACCAGTACCCGCGAACACCTCCCAAATGGTTGCCCTATTTCAAGAAATCATGGAGTCCCAGAAGGCTCAAGCTGAAGCCCAGCAGGAACAGATGGATATCACGATAGAAGTCATGAAGAACGTCAATGATGTAGCCTTAGCTATCTTAAACCGAGTTGGAGCGGAACCTCGTCCTAGGAGGGATGCCCCTGAATATAGAAGATGTTGGAGCCCTACTATCCGGCAGTCATATCATAAGAAGCTATTGGTTTGTGACTACTGTAAAAGGCCTGGTCACCAAGCCAATATTTGTCACAAGAGATTGGGAAAATGTTTGGTATGTGGATCTGCTGAACATCGGGTAAAGGACTGTCCCTTATCTTTCCATCATGCCAGAGTACTTATCCCAGCAACACCTGTTATGCCGCAACTTAGGGACTATCTTTCCATCCAGCAGATCTTGCCTCCTACACCCACTGCAGGAAGGCATGATGTAGACTTGAGGATCATAGAAGATGAAGCAGTGGGAGACTGCTCGTGCAAGAGCCAGAGCCATGAGGAATAGTACCTAGGACTGCTGAGTAGCATTATCTATTTGTTATAAGAAGTTGTAACAGGATGTCCTTAGATCAATCATGAGAGTGTTGCTGTAATTCTCTAAAATGAATAAATTTTTTTTTAGTTATACCTTTATGGTAGATGTTTTCCCCGATAGTCTTCCCGGATTACCACAGTTCGAGGCATAGAATTCATCATTGACCTAGTTCCCGGCTCTCCTCTATCTCTAAGGGACGCTATAGAGTCAACCCGAAGGAGGCTAAGAAGATGAAGGACCAGATCAATGAAGGCTCTAGGATTTATCCAAGATGGAACTTCATCCTAGGGAACACCTATCTTGTTTGTGCCCAAGAAGGATGGAACAATACGAATATGCGTCGACTATCGGACACTAAAGAACAAGTATTTTTTTGGATTGATGATCTGTCTGATCAATTTGAGTAGAGTTAAGGTGTTTTCGAAGAATGACTTAAGATCTGATCACCATTAGATCAAGGTCAGGGAAGAGGACATTTCCAAGACGGCATTCAACCCCAAGTGTGGGTAGTTCGAATTCTTGGTCATATCATTTGGACTGACGAATGCTCCTGCTGTGTTCATGAATCTCATGAACAGAGCCTTTCCTGAGTAATTGGATCAGTTTTGTTGTCATCTTCATTGGTGACATTCTGATATACTCGAAGAACTGAAGAAAAGCATGAAAAGCACATAAGGAAAGTTCTGGAAACTTTGAGAAAGAAGAAATTTTATGGTAAAGCTATCTAAATGTGGATTTTCTTAGACAAGGTAGATTTTTGGCCATGTTGTCACAAGAGAAGGAATTTCGGTAGATCATAAGAAGATAACTACTATTGAGAAGTGGACTACCCCAAGTTCAGTTGCTGAAGTTCTTGGACTTGGCTGGCTACTACCGGAAGTTGTGAAGAATTTCACCAAAGATTGCTGGGCCAATGACGAAGCTCACAAGGAAGAATGAAGAGTTCATATAGACGGAATGCCTGCCAGGCATCATTTGAGGAACCGAAAAGAGACATCACCGATACTAGCGCTACCCGCAGGAACCGGTGGTTTTTCAATCTACAATGATGCCTCTGATAAAGGACTGGGTTACGTTCTTCAATAACATGGGAAAGTGATTGCTTACGTATCTAAGCAATTACGGAACCATGAGAAGAATTATCCCACACATGACTTGGAGCTTGCTGCAGTCATCTTTGCATTGAAGCTATGAAAGCATTATCTATATGGAGAGAGAGTGAAAATAGATACAGACCACAAAAGTCTGAAGTATGTTTTCACTCAGAAAGAGTTGAGCATGAGACAAAGAAGGTGGCTGGAACTAATGAAATATTTTGACATCGACCGGCAGTACCATCCTGGTAAGGCGAATGTGGTTGCAGATACACTTAGTCGATACCCAGTAGCGATGTTTTTGACCAAGGAGCGGCACTTGTTGGAGGACATAGAGAAGCTTGGACTGGAGATTGTACTGCCTGAGGAGAAGATGAAGGAACTGGGGCGAGAAGCTGATGTATCTGGAGCTGACTCAACCAAGATGCAGTTGCAATTGCGTTCAAGTCTGATGGACAAAATCAAGGAGACACAATTTCAAGACGAGACGCTTTGCAAACTCAGAGATGAAGTGCTGGCAGGAACACTTGAAGGTTTCTCTATCGCCAGTAACGGAGCATTGAAGAATGGTACGAGGCTTTGTGTACTATCTGGCGAATTGAGGAACAAGCTAATGCAAAGAAGCGCACCAGTATTCCATATATCCTAGCAAGATGTATCGAGATATGCGTACCATCGTTTGGTGGTATGGAATGAAGAAGGATGTATCCAGATTTGTGGCTAGATGCTTGATTTGCCAACAAGTGAAGGCTAGCAGACAGAGACCTGCAGGACTTCTACAGCCGCTGGACATTCCGGAGTGGAAGTGGGAGCACATAACGATGGACTATGTGTCAGGATTACCTTAATTCCAAGGAGGGAAGAACACCATTTGGATTATTGTGGACCAACTGACTAAGTCAGCTTACTTTATTCCTTTCAAAGTTGGTTTATCCACTAAGAAAGTTGGCAGCATTGTACGAGAGGCACATCTACCGGATTCATGGAGTACCGAGGGATGAGCAATCTGAGAGGTCAACCCAGACGCTTGAAGATATATTGAGATTTTGCATCTTGGAATTTGGAGGGTCTTGGGAAGACCAATTATATTTGGTAGAGTTCTTTTACAACAACAGCTACCAAAGCTGGAATTTGTATAACACCATTTGAAGCACTCTATGGACATCATTGCCGTACATTACTTGCATGGACGTAGTAGGAAAAAGAATATTACTGGGACCCGAGATGGTGACTAATACAGCAGAGAAGGTGAAGGTAAGTAGAGACAAGCTCAGGATTGCCCAAGACAGACAGGAGCATGGGGCAGATAGCAGTCGTCGACCACTGGAGTTTGAAGAGGGAGATAGTGTCTTTGTGAAGATTTCTCATATCAGAGGAACGATCAGTTTTGGCAGAGCAGGAAAATTGAGCCCCAGGTCAGCGGGCCATTTGAAGTTTTGCGACGAGTTGGAGTAGTAGCATACCGGTTAGCTCTACCAGCTAATCTTGAGGGTGTGTACAAAGTTTTCCACGTATCGCAGCTCAGACACTATATTTCGGATCCGAGTCAGAGCTGAAGATTGGACTCAACCTTTCAGTGCCAGAGAAACCAGTAGCAAGCGTAGTAAGAGGTGAGAAGAAGATCAGAAAGATTGAGCCATCACATGACTACTATTTCTTATCTTTTCGTTCTAAACTTGACTGATGCTGCTAAGTTAGCCTAGTTTTACAAGCTTATTTCTTTATCGAGCTTGATCATGACAGTATTTTATTGGAGTACTCCACTAATATATTGTCTAATCAGAACCGGTGCATGATGTTCTGATCAACCTCGTGTACTTTGGTTCGCTTTTATATATATATTTGTTCAACGTGGAAGGTGACATAGTTTAAACCTGCTCCTAAACGTCTCATCCACGACTGCCTTAGCAATTCTTATTGTTGGACCTGAGTTACGGACGCAGTACCCGTACCTGTTTGATTTGAGGTAATCCTATCCTACCCTATCTTTTAAATTTCGAGGACGAAATTTTCTAAGGAGGGAAGGTTGTGAAACCCGTAAAATCTGATTTTTGTTTTTATAGAATTTTCAGTAGATTTTTAGTTAAAATAGGTTATTAATATCATTGTTAATATTCTTATTCTTATTTTTATATTGTTTATTATTATTATTATTACCTGTATTATTATAGTAGTTGTTATTATTATTATATTATCAGTCGGTTAGGAAAATTACTATTTTAAAAAAATAAATAAATGAATTTTTGTTGTGTATCGAACCCAGATCCGAACCCGTTCTCAATTCCCGAAATCGAATCGGAATTAATTCCGAAACCGAGATCGGTTTCGTATATATTTCAGTTAAGTTATTTATATTATATAATGAAACCCTTAATGGAATATCTATTCCATTCATTTCTTTTCATTTTTTTCTCTGAGAGTTATTAACTCTCTGTGGGACTTTCCCTTCACTTCCTGAAATCGAAGCCGACGTCGCCGTCGACCCCTCGCCTCCCGACCGGCCACCCCCTTCGACTTCGACTTCCCGTAACCCCCTCTCTCCTTTCCCTATATATATATATAATCCCTTTTCATCATCCCTCTCCATCATCCCTCTCACTTTCCCCAACCCCCAATCGTGCCCTAGCCGCCGGAGCTCCGCCTCCCCTCGGAGAACTAACCCGAGCACCACCGCCGTCGACCCCGAGCCCGCTTCCCCGAGCCGCCTCTGGCCGCGCTCCGCTTCACGAGTCCGGCGCCCGACCGCTAGACGCGGCCCATGCTCCGCCGACCACCCCACGCCGCCGCCGAGGTCAGCGCCCCTGACCCGCGCCCCTTTTGCCCGACCGTACGACCAACCTCTCTCAGGCGCTGCCCCGTGCGTTCATCTCCCGGCGTGCTCCTCGATTCCGTGGTCGTCTCATGTTTCGGTTTGCTGTCCCGAGCCGCAGCACTTTCCGTGCCCCGATCCGACTGACGTGCCCCTTCGATCCGTTGTTTTCGTGGCTCCGCTAAGACGCTGCCTCTGTCCACTCTTTCCAGCGTTCCCATTTTGCTGTTCCGCGTATTCTGGAGTTACGGGAATTCATTTTCTCCTATTATACATCTGAGAGCTCTAGCCGAGCAACCCAAGGTATATTTTCGTGTCCCTCCCATTTAGTGTCGATGATGACACGGTCCCCGATCCCATTACGGGATTCGGTTTAGACGGTTGAGATTTCGGACTTTCTGAATTATATTTCGGAATGGTTCTGTTTCAGTTTGGTTGTGCTGTGGTTTGGAATAATTGTTTTGAAAAATTCTTCTGTGGGAATTGCTTCTGTTGGTTTTCAGAATTTCCAAGGGAGTTTCGGTTTTTCCAAGGTTCATTTTGGGAAGTTTTCTGGTTGCTTTTGGGTTTATGTGTCTTCTCGGATTATTAGAGTTGGGTTCGAATTTTCCGAACTTCTGTCGTATATGTTCTGTGAATTTTGATTCGGGTTTTGGTTTCGAAATTATTTTCGCGATTGGATAATCATTTTGGTTGGAATTGGAGTCCCTGGTTTGGGACAACTAATTGGTGTTTTGTTGGCGTATTTTCCCAGTATTGGGTTGTCCCAAATATAGAGAAAATGCTGCCCAATTTTCGTAAAACTTTATATATACTTTCGAAAATATTTATTAAATGAATTTTTGGGCGACGACCGTATCGGTCAATGGGCCCTAGCGAAATGCAAACGAAACCGATTTTACCCGGAAGTTGAGGCATTAGCTAAATTATGACGATTGGACCAAGTCTGAGACTCCTAAGAATTTAATTTAATTTATTAGTTTTATTTTGTAATTAAATTGTAGGATCATTTTAGAGCTAACAAATGTTTTTTTTTCTTATTTCAATTTATGAAAAATGGTCTGTAAGGGCATAAGTCCAGCTTTTATTCTTTTCTGTGGTTTTGTAATATTGTAGTGTAGAATTTATTGTTATTTCTGGTTTGTTGGTTGACGAAAAATGTAAAATAATAATATAATTTTTATCAAAATTTAATATCATTTTCTCACAATAAAATAATTAGGAAATTATATGTTTATTACAAATTCATGTTTCTCACTTAAAGAAAAATAATAATTTTATATATAATACAAAATACAAAGTTTTACCAATTAAATCGGTAACTACGAGTTTTTTTTTTAAATAAAAAGATTAAATTGATTTTTCTTTGTAAAGTAGTAACTCATCGATAAGCATGTTCTGGTAGATTTTGTAAATAACCTAAAACTTGACTAGGGAACAGCTTAGAGATTGCAACTAGCTTAGTTAACATTGGCGATTCTTGGTTTCTGAGACAGCTTATCGAATGTAGGATTTCGAGGAAGAGTCTGAACTTCCATCCCGACGTATCAACCTTTCTAGTCCAGTCAAATCTGAGGCAAGTACATTTTGTGTTAGTTTACAATTATTTAGTAATCATTTTATTGCAAGTTTAAACCACGATACAACACGGAACTCTCTTTGAGAGCATTGATTGTAACTACTGTAACTATTGGGGACTGGGGGAGTAGTGTAATGAGTATGACCACATCCAAACTACTGTAACTACTGTAACTATTTTAGCTTACCCCTCATACACACGGGGATAAGCCGTATCTGAACTGTAACAAACCTAAGCCGGTCATATTTTATTGTCTATTCACATCACAGAACTGTAACTGTTTTAAAACTGTAACTGCTTAAATTATTGATTTCAAAACTGTTTAAAAGTGCATAATTCTATTATTATTTCAATTGTCAAATTAGCATGAATTGTACTTTGCTCCCTCCTGACTGGAGACCCAACATTTTAGGTATCACTGATGATGCTTTATTCCGCGGTATTTTTCTGAGATTCCAACTAGAGGACGATGATCTCAAGACTGATGAGCTGGTTGCCTAGATTTTCTTCTTCTTTTATAAATCATGATGTTTGAGGAAAATAGTGTATTTCAGATGTATCTTTCATTTTATTGTAAAAAGTTTTAAATTCGAAATAATAAATTTGTGGCAATTATTGTGTTGTTGATATTACCTGCATGAGTGATACAGCTTACTGCCGCCGTCTCAACAACGGTGCAAGCTGGGCATGATCCGATTCGACCTTTTGCTGCTGCCGGCGGCGGATTTCTTTGGGGTCATCGAGTTGAATACAAAAGAGTGAACGAGAAAGAGGATTCAAGAAAGCTTGGGAGAACAAAGAAACAAAGTAAAGTTTTCTCTCTCCCCGAAGAACCCTATTTATAGGGAATTTTTGAATCGGTTCGAATTCCAGATTTTACGCTGACTATTGATATCCCAACTTTTACGCGGATGACCGTTAGATATCCCGAATTTTATGCTTCTGTTCAAAGTGTTTCAAATTTTGAAAGATATTTGAAAACTTTGAAGGGGGTCTTGTAGGAGCGTAAAAAAATGTTCTATGGACTGAGTCAAAGAAGATTGAGAATTTTACGCCTAGCTATTTTACGCAAGCTACTTTACGCCAAGGCAGGTCATTAGGTTTTACGCCCGGAGACAGTCTGTCAGGTCTCATTAATGCAAGTGATAATGAATCTGACATAATGATTTGCTGACAGCGTATAAACACAGAATTCGAAGAGATTGGATTTGCACCAAGCTCAATACTTGTCGTATGGTGTGCAGAGAAGGCTACTTTACGCTCATTAAAATCACTTCTTTTTACGCACGATAGTTATGTGAGCTTTTACGCTCAAGGCTATTGTGAGTGTAAAGTCTATTTGGGCTAAGTTCTACGCTCAAGGCTATTGTAGCCACTTTACGCTGAGAAGCTTATTTGAGTTGTTTTTACGCCAGTTTGCCACTTTACGCTTGGAGCATATTTTGGGTTGTTTTTATGCCCAATTTTTCCTGACTGCTTTGGAACGTGGTTTATCCACGTGGCTTTCATGCCATATTTATTGAGGAACGTGTGTACGTGCTCCCTATTTTTGTTGAAATAATGGGACACGTGTCAACATACGTAGAGGGTGACTCCCATCGTGGGTGACAGTTATCAGCATAAAAAATCTAATTTTGTTGCTTTTTACGCACAATGGGTCAAGTCTATAAATAGACTTATTTTTCACATCATCAGGATCAGGGAGAGAGACAAGGGAAGAATACAAAGATCAGAGCTTAGAGACTTTGATTTTTTGAGAGCATTCTTCTTCAACTTTTCTTCCAGAACAGAGTGAAGCAAAGCAGAAAAGCATTCGACCTCGCCATCAGTGCCCAAGTGCGTCAATACCTTTCTGGTGACTTAGTTCTTCCGGTTGTTCATCTTCTAGCAGTGATCTTCATCATCATCGTATGGTCCAAGGAACAAAGTGATCGCCTTTAGATCAGACTTCCATAGCAATACTTCCCAGAACAATTTGTAATTTCTGTATTTTTTCTCGTTTTCTTTCAAAAGCCAAAATTTAGGCATTTTGTTAAGTGAAACAGTGATGGTTGTGGGGGTGTGCGGGACGGTTGACGCAGCAGCTGCGCTTGTATCGCGCTTGCTACGGCTGCTGTTATCGCCGTTCTTCGCACGATGATTCGCCGTGCTGCCCCGCGCGCCTGGCCGGCCTGTGGCCGCGCGCGGCGGCGCCCAGGACTGGGGAAGGGGGCGCGTTGAAGATTTTAGGGTTTGGGGTTTGATATAACTTCCTTCCCTCTCGGATTTCTCTATTAATAACCCACGTTGGGATGGTTTTGCTTGGCCTAAAGGCTCGGGTTCGGGTTCCCTCGGGTCTGTGGGGAACTCCTCTGCTGGGGGGAAGCCTTCTTTCGTCTCACCAAATCCCATCCAAACAAGTAGCTGCAACGATTTGCTATCTCACCATTATTTAGGCTTTCGGCTATTAAGACTGACATGTAGGCCAGGGCAGTTAGTTATTTGGTTTTCCTTTTTCTTTTTCTATTCCTTTTTCCATTTTCTATTAGCAATAACTAATGTATATATATCCATACATATATTTATATACATTTATACATATACATATATATAAAGTCCTATATATATACATATTTTTTTTTTACATATATATATATATATATATATATATATATATATATATATATATATATATATATATATATATTTTATATATATATATATATATATATATATATATATATATATATATATATATAAATATATATATATATATATATATATATATATATATAAAATATATATATATATATATATATATATATATATATATATATATATATATATATATATATATATATATATATATATATATATATATATTCACAAACATATGAAAGAATAATATCTATATATGCACACATTTATTTATATATATACAAACACATTTATACATTTATGTATTTATATATAAATACACCTACACCCATATACATATATATATATATATATATATATATATATATTTATATAAATACTCATACACACATATATTACCAAATAATAATAATATTTAATAACAACCTCAATAATATAATAATAATAATAATAATAATAATAATAATAATAATAATAATAATAATAATAATAATAATAATAATAATAATAATAATAACGAAATTCATCAAACCAATAATGGTGTATATACCATTATGCACCGTCCAATAATCCCAAAAATGTACAAGGACCCATTTGTACAAATATTATTGAATATCCACTAATAACGATATTTATAAATTCAATTAACGAATATTTAGAAAATATTCAATAGATCTTTAGAACAAAATACAACACAATCATACCAGAATACACCAACACGAATGTCGTTGGACATGCCGTATGACTACATGGGCTTGGCTTGTTTGGGTCAATCTGGACTAGTACTTCGGTGCAACCGGGTTCCCTAAAACTCAATAATATAAATAATAAATAAATAATCTTCGGTAAGGGTTAAGTCGCAACTTGGCCTGGTTTTCCTAATTAGGACGTCTATATGGCTCGGTCTTCCTTGGCATGACTAATACACTAGTCAAAGCACGCCAATGCACTATCCGTGCCATAATTTCTAGTCATCTTGTACTCCAAATTTAATCATGATTAAAAATCATCTACCGTAATAATTAACTAAATAATTATTTCTAAAATTTATAAAATTACCATTTAAATAAAATAAATAATAATAAAATATTTTAAAAAATTCTGGGAAGGGGAGCTACATGTCACGTTGGTCACACGGATTAGTACTATATGGATCCTTTCTTGAGATGTTATCCCCTCAGGGTGTATCGGATACTACATGTTCTGTGCGTTTCACTTACATTGTGTATCACTATGCTTCATGGTTCATTGAATTACTTGTGACATGTACTCTCATGATCACAGAGTCTTCCTTGAATCCCCCATTTATGGGCTTTTCTAGAATCTTCATTTATGGGACTATCATGTACCACCCTTCGGGGGCCATTACATGAATCATAACATAACCTGGCTGGATCCTTGTGTATTGATTGGGGGTACGGGAGAGTAGAAGTAGACATGTGAATAATATCCAAGTAGTGTAGCATCAGAATCTTTCCGTAGTGTAGCATCAGAATCACCTATGCCATTCACATGTTTATATTGTACTCTGACTCACTAGCCACTGTTAGTTCTCTACTTATAGTAGATATTTCTATTACAGTTCTCGCTCTGTTTACATTCTGTACTTTCTTTCAGTTTCTTGTATCTTACTTTACTGCATGATTATATTTTCTAACCTGCTATGATCTGTTGAGATGTATTGTGCTCGCTCCATCCTGATTGGGCACCATTGAATGTTTACAGAGGACGAGGATGAGGTTGGTGTTGACACCTTCTATGGGACAGCCCTAGACGACACTTGTGAGCTGGACTCTCAGGAGGACCCCGCTCTAGCTGATGACATTACCCCTACTGCCTAGACTACTTTAGTTAGGCTTTATCTTACTTATGTTGTCTTGGGACTAGTTTAGTTAGGCTTTATTTCTGTCATTGAGATCTGGATTGTATATATTCTTTCATACTCTGTAGTTGAGACTTTGTATTTCTGGATGTTGCTGAGTTGTTATCTTAGACACTTAGACTCTTCTGATCATCTGTATTTCATTTGAGTTCCATATCATATCGTGCTTCTTCTTCCTTAGTTGTGATTGAGTTTAAATTTTGCTATGTCACCCCCATTCGGGGAGTATAAACTGCTTAGCCTTATACTGTTAGATGCATCGAGACCTAGGACAGTTCTACTGCCGACACGGTGGCGTAGGCTGGACGTACCCACGTCTTCTGCCCTTACTCTAGGGTGCGGGTCGTGACAACAAGAGCATCAAGCACCCTTAAACCAACAGAGTGGCCATCAACAGTCGCCCCCTAACCTGATGGTCTCTAATCAGGAGGAAGTGGAGGACCCAATTGCTATGGAGCTGAACACTACGGAGGGAGATATGGATGATGGAGGAGTGGACGGCCATAGGGCATCTGTGCTCGGCAAGAGACAAGGGATAGACCTTCCTGCACACACGGTTGAGAGTAGCATGCTCGCTCTGGTATTGGTAGGGGAAAACAGCTCGAGGGAACCGACGGGAATAACACGACCGGACTTGGATGGTGGAGTAACTACTAGAGCCGCTAAGCGAGCGTCCATCCACGGAGGGGCTACCGTTAGAGACGAGTTGGTGCCTAGTCGGAATGACAGGAGGGAAGAAGAACAAAAATTGACAAGGAAGAATCCGAGATGGACGCTGTTAGTGAGAGAAGCCTCTCTCAACCAAACTACAGTAACAGGTGAAGCAGTTGTGCAAAGCAACAGCGTCGAGGTGAATGCGTCTCCAAGCCGTCTGATGGATCGCATGAAGGTCCACAAGGACACCCCCCACTCAGAATTAATGTCTCTTATCACTTGGAACGTTCGGGGAGTGAACTCGATCGGTAGGTGGAGGGAGGTTCAGAATTTGATAAGCACCCACAAGTGTTCGATAGTAGCCATACTGGAGAGTAAAATTAAAGCTATTGAGAAGATAAACAGAAGGACCCCGCCTTATTGGTCGTCCCTCCACAACAGGGAGTTATGTGATTCATCCCGTATCTGGATCATGTGGGATACGCGAACATGGTCAGGCTAGGTACGTCTCGTTATCGAACAATTAATTCTCATGAATTTCACTAAAATAGGAGGATTCAAAATGCAATTCGGAGCTGTGTATGGCCATAATGATCGCAGACAGCGCTTCCAACTATGGAAGGATATTATACAGATAGCCCGCCAGAACGGTGAACAGGTCCCATTGCTGCTCAGTGGGGACTTCAATGCTATGATGGTTGAAGAGGAGAAAAGAGGAGGCCGACCGGTCCCAGACTTTATACTAGCAGATTTTCGTGATTGCCTCCTTGCTTCTGGCCTCTCCTGTTTAGAAAGTACTGGCCAAGGATGGACCTGGAGTAATAGCTCATCCCTCAACCGTGTCGTCTGCCTCCTTGACAGAGCCCTATGCAACAACAAATGGATGGAGTTGTCCCCAGCTAGCAAGGTGGAGACGTTGCCTTGTGGTACTAGCGATCACTCACCAATTTTGATCCGTTTGGTCCCCGTAGCTACTCCCCGTCGACGGCCGTTTAGATTCAACAATGCTTAGCCGCTCATCGGGGGCTATCAGGAGGCGTTAAAGAGCGCCCTCTCATCCGAAATTGAAGGAAACCCCCAGTTCAGACTTACACAGCGGCTGAAGCTTGTAAAAAAATCTCCGAAGCTTTGGAATCGCTCTCGCCCGCGGGAAGACCTGTACGCCAAAGCCAGTGCACTTCAAGACTTGCAGAGAAGGGTCCAGAGGGATCCAAATAATACCGGCCTGATTGAAGAAGAGCTCCAGTTGCAAGAGGAAGTTCGTCAACTCCGGTTTTGCGAGGAAGTACAGCTGCAATAAAGGGCCAAATGCAACTGGCTTAAAGACGGGGACCGTGGATCTAAGTTCTTTTATGCCATGGTTCGATCACGCAGCCACCGCAACAACTTTGGACCGATCATGGACGCTAATGGAAGGGTAATCACTGCTGATAGTGAGTTACAGGATGAAGCCATCACATATTACAATACGCTCTACAACCAATCTGGTTACCTGACTGAATTCCAGAACATTATCTGCAAAAGGATAGTTACTGAAGAAGGTAATAATCAGCTCAAAAAAGAAGTCTCTATGGAGGAGGTGGAACAAATAGTGAAGGATGCAGATCCCAATAAAGCACCTGGGCCTGACGGGTTCAACTCAGTCTTCTTCAAATCTCATTAGGAACAGCTGAAAGATCTCGTGTTTCAGGTCGTTCAGGATTTTTTCACCTCGGGCAAATTATTGAGAGAACCATACATTCCTCACCCTTATTTCGAAAAAGGAGGGGGCTTCATCGCTGAGTGATTTCCATCTAATAGCCTGTTGCAACTTCATTTATAAAATTATCACTCACCTTATGTGTATCAGGATGCAGGACATTATGAGGGGGCTGATCTCTACCAATCATTCGGCGTTCATCAAAGGCAGATCTATTGCTGAAAATTGCCTTCTGGCTCACGAATTAGTACGGGACTTCAACAAAGCTGGAGGACGGAAAGGGTGTGTAAAGCTGGATCTCCGAAAAGCGTACGACATGGTCAACCGTGACTTTGTCTATGAGCTCCTTCGGAGTATGGGGTTTGAGGACTGGTGGGTAGATCGAATTCTGTCACGCCCTAGAACTAGAATACTGGAGAGCGAGGGACAGACACAGCTAGCTACGTACATTAAAGTGAATCTCACCTCGCAATACGGTCACGGCTGTCTAGATGCACGAGGGTTTACTACAAGCCATCAGTCTCTTAAGGTCAATAACAAGCCTAGTGTCTCAATCTCAAGCAACAAGTAGATATAACAAGATGGTAGATCATCAGACATACAAGGTAAGACGTCCCATACATTACATATTTAGATGATCATGAAGCTAGTCATACAAAATACGAAGACTAGCAAGAGTTTAAGTCATACATGATCAACCCTAGGATTTGTCAATCATGTTACAGCCCGTTGGCAGACAGTAAGTAAAGTTGCAACGAGCTAACACTTACTCGGCGGCTAAACGCCTCAAAAGAATATTTGTACAATGGAGTAGGAGAGTAAAATAAAAACCCACTCGTTGCCGGGATTCCTTCTAGTGTTCACCATCTGGCAGGAAAGTTGGAAGATCCTCGGTAGCTGCTCCGAAATCTGGCCATACAAAACCAGCTGGGTCAGACCCCAGAAAGAGCAAGTGCCACAAATGAGGTTTCACTTAAGAACTAAAAATCAGCATGTCAGCACATAAGGTCATGGGTGAAATAACATAAGACATGAGTTAAAGAAAACAGGATGATAAACGATAAGATAGCTAAAGGACTATTCCGGTAACCAAGTTACAACCCGTAAACCAAACAAGGACCGGGGTTGTAACCCTTCACCTGAACAAAACTTAGCCTCGAACCAATTATCGATAAAGTAAAGCATAAACAAGCATGTCCGGAGATATCCATGCACCGGATCTGGGCAAGACTAGACAAGATAGGACTCCATCCATCATTCACGGCCAAGCAAAGAGTACGGCTTGATACTTAACTAACTAGGGTTATCACAAGCTTAGTTACTAGCAAGATGCAATGAGGTACGCCTACGGCCATAAGCCCTGCAGACTATCCAGGTTATCCAGACGCAAGGTTCAAGATTAGAGTTATCATGTCTTGTTGGGTTACTTGGATGCAACACATGACAGTGTGCATAGTAATCGTTTCATGTAGTGCCCCACATAGTAGTGAGCTGGAAATGTGCCCTACTCGTCGGTAGGCTACAAGTCCATCAAGGAAGGCGTCCAGATAATGGGATTGCTTGTAGCCGGAATACCTCTCTATATGCTCCACGCGATCAATCTAGTCATTAACCTAGTCAAATTCAGTATAAATCCCTGACCGTGGTAACCAGGGATACATGTCCTAGACATGATGCGAGACAAGACTGGTTGCTTATACAAGCATATTCGATACAATCACCCACGGTGTCAAGAATTCACTTAGCATGTCAGGTTAGCCGTGCAACAGCGTATCAAGGTTATCATGTCAAGATTACTTGTCAAGGGTGCACCATGGCGGGTCACCATCATGTCATGTTACTTATCAAGATTACTTATCAAGGCAAGGGTGCGTCTCAACGGACCATCATCAAGAATTATCATGTCAATTTACTTGTCAAGAGTGCACCACGACGGGTCACTATCAAGAGTTATCCTGTAAGGTCATAATGCCATTTCGTGTTTATGCAAGTGCACCACAACGGGTCACTGATCATGCAATTCCATGCACCACAACAGGGCGTCTTGTACCAACTTCTTCTGATGCCCACCAGTTACGGGCAAGATCCTGAAGTACCAGTTTGACCTGATCAACCTTCTCATCATCTGGAACCTTGGCTGCCACAAGAATGGCTTCGATGTCTTGAATCCATGCATCCGCAGTAATGGCATCCTCCGTGCCATCAAAATACCTCGGGTTCAAACGACGGAACCTTCCTGATGCTCCCGAGTCAACCCCGACACTCCTCTCAAGAGCTAACTGAATCCCTTGGTTCAGCAACACGTTCTGCTCCTGCTGCCGAGTCTGTTGCTGTTGGTTAGTGACAAGAAACCCCCGGATGATCTCCAGGAGTGCTACGGCGTCTGGTACTGCCGTCGCTGCTGGTGCTGCAGGAGTTTCAATAACCTGCGGCTGTACTGCCTCTGGTTCCATTTCTGCTCGTGCCTGCACTGGAGAAGGTTCTCTCCCCTGTTGCTGCCCAGTCGAGCCATGCTCTTGCTGCTCTTCCTTATGGGCCTCTCCCGCTACTGAGAATGAAGCACCCCTATGGAGAAGAATATAAGATTATCAAGTCCGGACGAGGAAGATTTCGAGGATGCAAGTCAGGTTAGAGATCAAGGCAAGGACAGAGAATTCGAAACAGAATTTCAAGGGGAACAAGTTTTGATTGAGACTCCTAATAATTCGCAATACCCCACAAATCTGAAAAACAGACCTGCATGGGCCACCACTAAAACCTTGTCACGCTCCAGTACCGAAATACGGAGACGGACTAGGCCAGCTACACCATATGAGGTACGTAACGTCATACGGCGATCGTGGCTGTCGAGAGACTAGGGGGTACATGCTACAATCAAGTCTCCTATGGTCCCACAGAGTTCTATGTCTCAATCAATCGAATCACATCAGCAAATAAATGAACATTAAAGATAAAGCAGTAAGGCGTCCCCGACGCTTTATCAAAATGATCATGAGAGACTAGCTTTATAATTTAGCTATCTCGGAGAGTCAGGAGTACAAAATTATACACAGCGGCAGTCTGTTTAATTACAATTATGTACTGACACAAAATATCAAGTAATCCGGCTAACAGGTGCCGGTGGCTAAACGCCGCAAAAGTATAAGCAGGAGTGGTGGAGAAGAAACCCACTCGAGTCCCCGAACTGCCATGCTCCTAGTATGCACCATGGATGTCAGGGAGGAAGATCGTGTCCTCAGGCTCTGCTACGGGATCTGGCCAAACAAAACCAGCAGGGTCAGTCCTGAATAGCAAGTACCGCCAAAGGGGCACAAGAGATAAGACTAAAATAAGACTAAAAACCCAGTTAATAGAATGATTGATAATAGTAGTACTTATGTTACTATTATAGGGTAGCGCAACATCCTCGAACCCATATGGCACCCTTACAACCAAACAAGGACAAAAGGTGCCGCATGGAGTCGGGACGTGTCGTACTCTATAACTTTCACATAAGTTAATAGGTATAAACAATAAAATCTCCTGATCGTGACTTCGGTCGATAGCCTATCGCAGCACAATAACCAACCCAACAATCAAACAAGAACATGGGTTGGATCATGTACCATGATAGACCATGTTCCTTAGTCATTCACAGAAGTAGCACTTCACAAACAGAATGAGTCTTCCGTTCATAACTTCGGTCCACAGCCTATCATAGTACGATAACCAACCCAACAATCAAACAAGAACATGGGTTGGATCACGTACCATGACAGTCCGCTTCCCTCAGTTATTCGCGGAAGGTAATAGGATACAAGCAAGTCGTTTTTACGGCCAATCAAGTCTACGCGTTTCTAGTGGAACGAGGTTATCCTCGCATCATGTTATTAGAAATCCTCAGATCGTATCCTTCCAGCAAGGCTAGCCAACCCAGGGGTTCGCGTAGACAGGTATGATTGAGCACAGGTCCCTCGTAAGGCCACCTTGCTAAAACATATAATATATAGCAGGAATTAATCGGATACAGTCATCCACTCATTGCAGATGACACAGTATCCGTGGAGACCAGCCGGCACGTCAAGACAATATCTCAAGGCGGCTGGTGTAACACGATCTCGGGATTCTGCCCTCCCCAAGCATCTAGTATATTTAGTTGCCTAGTTTAACCCTAGGTGAAATCTTGGACTCACATGCTGTGGCATGCATGATTATCCTCCTAAAGTCGTACTTTAGTACGAGTACCCCAAAGAGGATTCACGTCAATCAGTATGTCAACATGTTCTACCCTCCTTAGTGTAATGCATCATTGCAAATACGCCACGTGGAGTTACGAGTCTTTTGTCGAGCATGAACAAGAACTGGGACATTCAGGTACATGTATCAGGAAGGAACACTTTGTTCTCCGAGGTCACATTAGTGCTCATATCATGCTCGGGACAAAAGGCGTAAGGATATAAAATGGGCATATAATATATATATATTTATATATAATAATAATAATAATAATAATAATAAGGTAACAAGATAGGGCACAAAAGTCCATGCGGCTCAAAGGGAGTGAGTCCATGCGGCTGGGTCATTACGGGTTCATGCGGCTGGGACTGCACGCTCATGCGGCTCAAGGAGCCCAAGGCACATGCGGCTGGAAAGGCGGGTTCATGCGGACGAAGGGGTGTCAGCGTATGCGGCTACGATCAGATGAAGTCCTATGCGGCTGAGCATGGGCGATACATATGCGGCTGGATGATGGATGGGCCATGTGCGGCCCAAAAACCGTAGCGCATATACGGCTGGGTACAAAAGAACTCATGCGTCTCGAAGGCTAGCCGCATGAAATCCATGCGACCGGGACTCATGCGGCTGAGTCTGAACAAGGCTATGCGGCTCAATTACTTACCGCATGAAGATTCATGCGGTCAAGTACTCAAGCAAGTCTTATGCGGCTAGGAAGGACTTTCCATGCGGCTGAGCTCGAACGAGTCTCATACGGCTAGAAAGGCCATGCGGCCAGAGACTTGCCGCATGAGGATTCATGCGGTCAAGTACTGCTCTTCTTCTCCACTTGTCCGAGAAGAGGAGCCAAGCAACCATGGCTTCCAAACTACACAAAACCTTCATCCGAAGCCCAAATCGGAACTTTCTTAGGTCAAAATGGGGTAGAACAAAATTCTCTACAATATGGAACTATCAAAACTTGAAAATAATGAAGTTTGCTAGATCAAAACCAAGAAAATCCGATAATGGTTAAAATCTAGATCTATAAAGATTAAAGCTTCAAAATGGAAAACTTCAAGTTCTAAACCAGTATAGAATAAGGAGAAGAACATATTTCGACAAATAATTTTGTAAAAAAACATCAACAACATTTATGGATCCATCTCTTGAGCAAGTTGGTACTTGCCTTGGTTGATGGAAGAAATATTTGGTTGGTGGAGGAAATAAATGAGAGAAAGTAAATGAGAGGAAGAGAATGAGTTGAGTTATATATATAGATCTTGGACCCATGGGTTCATGATGAACCAAGGTGAACCAAGAATAGGTTACCCAAATGAGCCAAAACTGTAGGCCCAAATGCAGAAAATAAATTACGAAATAATATTTTGTCGAATATTTTTGGAAAATGCATGAAAAAATACAGCATAATAAATATAGTAAAAATATAAGGAAAATACAATTTATCGGTTTACGTATTAAAATACGTATTCCAGGATCGGGGAGTGACATCTCTACCCTTCTTAGAAAAATTCCGTCCTCGGAATTCCAGCCAAGACAGGATAGGGAAATCAGGGCAAGCAAGGCACAATCATATATATAAGTTAACTATCATAGCAGTTATTATCATACATCACAAAGTACAAAACAAGCAGGTGCAGATAAGCATGGAAGCGTGTCAATAAGGTGCAAAAATATACCTTATTAGTCAAACAAATACGGATACCGAGATCTGATCTCGTCCTCGCGCTCCCAGGTTGACTCTACCGGAGAGTGATAATTCCAAGAAACACGGATAAGGCTTATCGTCCGATTCTTGAGTACCTTCTCTTGCCGGTCTAAAATAGATACGGGTTGTTCCTCGTAAGTTAGGTCGGTACCAACGACTAACTCAGAATGATCGAAGACATGACTCAGATCCGGGACATATCCACGTAATTGGGACACATGAAACATATCATGTATGCCAGTTAACGAAGGCGAAAGGGCAAGTCGATAAGCCACATCGCCTACCCGAGCGAGAATCTTAAAAGGACTAACGTATCTTGGACTAAGCTTTCCTCGGATTCCAAATCTAATGATACCCCGAGTTGGCAAAATCCGCAAAAATACTTGGTCGCCAACTCTGAACTCTAGAGGCCTACGATGCTGATCTGCCCAATGACGATGTCGGTCCTGTGCAACTCGAAGGCGCTCTCTGACCAACTTAACTATCTCCACAGTCTGCGTGATCATATCTGGTCCCAACAACTTTCGTTCTCCGACGTCGTCCCATGCCAAAGGGGACCTGCACTTCCTTCCATACAATGCTTTGAACGGGGCCATCTGAATGCTAGCCTGGTAGCTGTTGTTATAGGAGAACTCTACTAGATGAAGGTGGTCCTCCCAAGATCCGCCAAAATCTAAGGTACACGCCCGTAGCATATCTTCTAACGTCTGAATGGTTCTTTCTGATTGCCCGTCAGTTTGTGGATGATAAGCAGTACTAAATCTTAACTTGGTTCCCAAACTTTGGTGTAAGCTCCGCCAAAAATGGAAAGTAAATCGCGTATCCCGATCTGATACTATACTAACTGGAACACCGTGCTGCCTTACTATCTGCTTCATATACATTTCTGCTAACTGCTCAGTAGTCTGTCCAACTTGGAAGGGAAGGAAATGAGCGACCTTCGTGAGTCGATCTACTATTACCCAGACTGCATTCTTGCCAGCCGGGGATCTAGGTAGACCGGTCACGAAATCCATCGTGATGTGCTCCCATTTCCATTCTGGGATAGGAAGCGGCTGAAGCAACCCTGCTGGTCTCTGCTGCTCGGCTTTCACCTGCTGACATACCAGACACTTGGATACAAATCTCGCTATCTCTCTTTTCATGCCATTCCACCAAAAGAACTGCCTGATATCTCGATACATCTTCGTTCCTCCTGGATGAATGGAGTAAATAGAACTATGAGCTTCGGACATAACTTCTTGCCGAAGGTCTCCACTCGGTACACAGAGTCTGTTCCCAAACCTGAGCGTACCATCTTCATGAATCACTAACTCCTTCCTACGGCCTGATTCACACTCCGACCGCAACTTCTGAATCTGTGGATCTCTTGTTTGTGCTGCCCTTATCCTCTCTACTAAGGTTGACTGAATCTGCATACTGGTCATTCTTTCTATATCCTTTGGCAAAACTACTTCGATTCCCATACTCTGAAGGTCTTCTAAAATATGCTTCTGCGAGGTCAAGATAAAGGCACTGTTTCTCCTACTCAGTGCATCTGCAACTATATTCGCCTTGCCTGGATGATACTGAAGATCTAAATCAAAATCCTTCAGCAGTTCTAACCATCTTCTTTGCCTCATGTTCAAATCTCGCTGCGTGAACATGTATTTCAAACTCTTATAATCAGTATAGATCTCTACCCGATCCCCGTACAAATAATGCCTCCACAACTTGAGTGAAAACACCACAGCTGCTAACTCCAAATCGTGAGTCGGGTAATTCTTCTCATGGTCTCGAAGCTGTCGAGACGCATATGCTATCACCTTTCCGTGCTGCATCAATACACATCCAAGACCCTTCCCAGATGCGTCACAATATACTGTAAAGCCTCCCGCTCCTACCGGAAGCGTCAAGATCGGGGCTGAGATCAACCTCTTCTTCAATTCTTCAAATGATACCTGACAGCTAGCTGACCAAACAAACTCCACGTCCTTGTGCGTCAAACGCGTTAAGGGCGCAGAGATCTTGGCAAAGTCCGCCACGAACCTTCTGTAGTAACCAGCTAATCCTAAGAAACTTTGCACTTCTGCAACCGTTCTCGGGACTGGCCAATGCTCTACGGCCTCAATCTTCTTCGGATCCACTGACACTCCTGCCCCAGAAATTACATGCCCCAGGAACGAAATATGATCTAACCAGAATTCACACTTGTCGAGCTTCGCATAAAGTTGATGCTCCCTCAATGTCTGTAAGACAGTCCTAAGATGTTTCTCATGCTCGTCTTCACTGCTGGAATAGACAAGAATGTCATCTATGAACACCACCACAAATTTATCCAAGTACGACAGAAAGATGCGGTTCATTAAATCCATGAATACTGCGGGGGCGTTGGTTAGTCCAAAGGGCATTACTAAAACTCATAATGCCCGTATCTAGATCTGAATGCTGTCTTCAGTATGTCTTGCTCCCGGACTCTTACTTGATAGTATCCCGACCGAAGATCGATCTTGGAAAAGACGCTGGCCTTGCTCAACTGGTCAAACAGGTCATCAATCCTTGGTAGCGGATACTTATTCTTCACTGTTACTGCATTCAGCTTGCGGTAGTCGATGCACATCCTCGTCGACCCATCCTTCTTGGGAACTAGAATCACTGGCGCGGCCCAGGGCAATTTACTGTCTCGGATGAATCCCTTAGAGTTCAACTCTTCTTCATGTTGATACAACTTATCCTGTTCTGACGGCGACATTCTGTAAACTCTGTCTGCAATAGGCCTCGATCCAGGGTTCAACGCAATGCTAAATTCTACCTCTCTGACTGGGGGTATCCCTGGGAGCTCATCAGGGAAGACGTCGAGAAAATCTTCGACCACTCTCGGAATATGTCCTGGCTCTGATACTGCTGCTGAGATGACGCCTCCGGCCTGATTCTTCAAGGTTCGAGTAAAGATGAACTGCTCCATCCCAGGAACGCTGAATATAACCCTACCTCCTCTACAATCAATTGTCGCATGACAGTCTCTCAACCAGTCCATGCCAAGAACGACATCAAAATTCCCCATAGGGAATTCAATCAATGATGCGGGCAGTAAATGCCCACACACCTCTACCGGACATGAAAAGCGCACTCTGCTAACTTCTACGAGCCCATTGCCGGTGAGTATATCCATCCTCTCCGGCAATGCCTTAAACTCTAATCCAATCCGTGTAGCATATTGTGCAGAGATGAATGAATGAGTAGCGCCTGAATCAAATAATGCTACAGCGGGAAATGAGGTGACGAGAATTTTACCTGCCACCACGTCACTAGACGCTAGAGCCTCTCCCAAGGTCAAGGTGAGAGCCTGGCCCCGCGGAGCCCCTTGTTGCGGCCTTCCTCGACCATGCTGTTGCTGCCCCTGAGGGCCCTCGGCTTCCTGTGCCTGGCGGAACATCTGAGCCTGCGTTGGTAGACGCTGGGCTAGGGGCCTTACTGCTAATACTGGCCCTCCACTCGGGGTTGCCACTGTAGCTGGCAATGCTGGAAACTGTTGAGCTGGCCCTCCTGGCCTCTGCATCATAGGTCAAGTGGAGATACGGTGGTCTGAACTACCACACCTCAAGCATAAGCCATTCGCTGACCGACACACCTCCCTCGTGTGCCCTGCCTTCCCACAGAATGTACAGCCCTGGGGTGCTCCCTGACGCTGTTGCTGGTTCCTCGGCTGCTGATGCCGAACTGGCGCTGTATTAGTTGACACGACCGTCCTCCGCGGTGCTCCCGCATCATGAATACGTACACCGGGTGCTGGTGCCGATGTTCACTGCATTGCTCCTCCTCCAACCTGGGAATGAGATCTCTTCTGACCTCCTGTCCTCGATGCCAACCTCTGCTGGGTAAGCTCGTGCCTCCGAGCTGCCGTCAAAACAGCGTCGAACGTCTGGTAGTCGTGTCCTTCCACAAGCTGCAATAATTCCAAATGAAGTCCCTGCTGGAACCTTATAGCTTTCTCTGGCTCCGTTGCCACCATTGCTGGTGCGAAACGGCACAGTCTGCAGAACTCTGCTGCATACCCATCTACGGTCTTGCCTGCTTGCTTGAGACTGATGAACTTCTGCTGGAGCTCATATCGAGCTACTACGCCAAAATACTTGGCCTTGAATCTGTCACTGAAGGTGGTTTAACGAACAGGGCGTTTTGTACCAACTTTTTCTGATGCCCACCAGTCGCGGGCAAGATCCTGAAGTACCAGTTTGACCTGATCAACCTTCTCATCATCTGGAACCTTGGCTGCCACAAGAATGGCTTCGATGTCTTGAATCCATGCATCCGCAGTGATGGCATCCTCTGTGCCATCAAAATACCTCGGGTTCAAGCGACGGAACCTTCCTGATGCTCCCGAGTCAACCCCGGCACTCCTCTCAAGAGCTAACTGAATCTCTTGGTTCAGCAACACGTTCTGCTCCTGCTGCCGAGTCTGTTGCTGTTGGTTAGTGACAAGAAACCCCCGGATGATCTCCAGGAGTGCTACGGCGTCTGGTACTGCCGTCGCTGCTGGTGCTGCAGGAGTTTCAATAACCTGCGGCTGTACTGCCTCTGGTTCCATTTCTGCTCATGCCTGCACTGGAGAAGGTTCTCTTCCCTGTTGCTGCCCAGTCGAGCCATGCTCTTGCTGCTCTTCCTCATGGGCCTCTCCCGCTACTGAGAATGAAGCACCCCTATGGAGAAGAATATAAGATTATCAAGTCCGGACGAGGAAGATTTCGAGGATGCAAGTCAGGTTAGAGATCAAGGCAAGGACAGAGAATTCGAAACAGAATTTCAAGGGGAACAAGTTTTGATTGAGACTCCTAATAATTTGCAATATCCCACAAGTCTGAAAAACAGACCTGCATGGGCCACCACTAAAACCTTGTCACGCTCCAGTACCGAAATACGGAGACGGACTAGGCCAGCTACACCATATGAGGTACGTAACGTCATACGACGATCGTGGCTGTCGAGAGACTAGGGGGTACATGCTACAATCAAGTCTCCTATGGTCCCACAGAGTTCTATGTCTCAATCAATCGAATCACATCAGCAAATAAATGAATATTAAAGATAAAGCAGTAAGGCATCCCCGACGCTTTATCAAAATGATCATGAGAGACTAGCTTTATAATTTAGCTATCTCGGAGAGTCAGGAGTACAAAATTATACACAGCTGCAGTCTGTTTAATTACAATTATGTACTGACACAAAATATCAAGTAATCCGGCTAACAGGTGCCGGTGGCTAAATACCGCAAAAGTATAAGCAGGAGTGGTGGAGAAGAAACCCACTCGAGTCCCCGAACTGCCATGCTCCTAGTATGCACCATGGATGTCAGAGAGGAAGATCGTGTCCTCAGGCTCTGCTACGGGATCTGGCCAAACAAAACCAGCAGGGTCAGCCCCGAATAGCAAGTACCGCCAAAGGGGCACAAGAGATAAGACTAAAAACCCAGTTAATAGAATGATTGATAATAGTAGTACTTATGTTACTATTATAGGGTAGCGCAACATCCTCGAACCCATATGGCACCCTTACAACCAAACAAGGACAAAAGGTGCCGCATGGAGTCGGGACGTGTCGTACTCTATAACTTTCACATAAGTTAATAGGTATAAACAATAAAATCTCCTGATCGTGACTTCGGTCGATAGCCTATCGCAGCACAATAACCAACCCAACAATCAAACAAGAACATGGGTTGGATCATGTACCATGATAGACCATGTTCCTTAGTCATTCACAGAAGTAGCACTTCACAAACAGAATGAGTCTTCCGTTCATAACTTCGGTCCACAGCCTATCATAGTACGATAACCAACCCAACAATCAAACAAGAACATGGGTTGGATCACGTACCATGACAGTCCGCTTCCCTCAGTTATTCGCGGAAGGTAATAGGATACAAGTAAGTCGTTTTCACGGCCAATCAAGTCTACGCGTTTCTAGTGGAACGAGGTTATCCTCGTATCATGTTATTAGAAATCCTCAGATCGTATCCTTCCAGCAAGGCTAGCCAACCCAGGGGTTCGCGTAGACAGGTATGATTGAGCACAGGTCCCTCGTAAGGCCATCTTGCTAAAACATATAATATATAGCAAGAATTAATCGGATACAGTCATCCACTCGTTGCAGATGATACAGTATCCGTGGAGACCAGCCGGCGCGTCAAGACAATATCTCAAGGCGGCTGGTGTAACACGATCTCGGGATTCTGCCCTCCCCATGCATCTAGTATATTTAGTTGCCTAGTTTAACCCTAGGTAAAATCTTGGACTCACATGCTGTGGCCTGCATGATTATCCTCCTAAAGTCGTACTTTAGTACGAGTACCCCAAAGAGGATTCACGTTAATCAGTATGTCAACATGTTCTACCCTCCTTAGTGTAATGCATCATTGCAAATACGCCACGTGGAGTTACGAGTCTTTTGTAGAGCATGAACAAGAACTGGGACATTCAGGTACATGTATCAGGAAGGAACACTTTGTTCTCCGGGGTCACATTTGTGCTCATATCATGCTCGGGACAAAAGGCGTAAGGATATAAAATGGGCATATAATATATATATATTTATATATAATAATAATAATAATAAGGTAACAAGATAGGGCACAAAAGTCCATGCGGCTCAAAGGGAGTGAGTCCATGCGGCTGGGTCATTACGGGTTCATGCGGCTGGGACTGCACGCTCATGCGGCTCAAGGAGCCCAAGGCGCATGCGGCTGGAAAGGCGGGTTCATGCGGACGAAGGGGTGTCAGCGTATGCGGCTACGATCAGACGAAGTCCTATGCGGCTTAGCATGGGCGATACATATGCGGCTGGATGATGGATGGGCCTTGTGCGGCCGAAAAACCGTAGCGCATATGCGGCTGGGTACAAAAGAACTCATGCGTCTCGAAGGCTAGCCGCATGAAGTCCATGCGACCGGGGCTCATGCGACTGAGTCTGAACAAGGCTATGCGGCTCAATTACTTGCCGCATGAAGATTCATGCGGTCAAGTACTCAAGCAAGTCTTATGCGGCTAGGAAGGACTTTCCATGCGGCTGAGCTCGAACGAGTCTCATGCGGCTGGAAAGGCCATGCGGCCAGAGACTTGCCTCATGAGGATTCATGCGGTCAAGTACTGCTCTTCTTCTCCACTTGTCCGAGAAGAGGAGCCAAGCAACCATGGCTTCCAAACTACACAAAACCTTCATCCGGAGCCCAAATCGGAACTTTCTTAGGTCAAAATGGGGTAGAACAAAATTCTCTACAACATGGAACCATCAAAACTTGAAAATAATGAAGTTTGCTAGATCAAAACCAAGAAAATCCGAAAATGGTTAAAACCTAGATCTACAAAGATTAAAGCTTCAAAATGGAAAACTTCAAGTTCTAAACCAGTATAGAATAAGGAGAAGAACATATTTCGACAAATAATTTTGTAAGAAAACATCAACAACATTTATGGATCCATCTCTTGAGCAAGTTGGTACTTGCCTTGGTTGATGGAAGAAATATTTGGTTGGTGGAGGAAATAAATGAGAGGAAGTAAATGAGAGGAAGAGAATGAGTTGAGTTATATATATAGATCTTGGACCCATGGGTTCATGATGAACCAAGGTGAACCAAGAATAGGTTACCCAAATAAGCCAAAACTGTAGGCCCAAATGCAGAAAATAAATTACGAAATAATATTTTGTCGAATATTTTTGGAAAATGCATGAAGAAATACAGCATAATAAATATAGTAAAAATACAAGAAAAATACAATTTATCGGTTTACGTATTAAAATACGTATTCCAGGATCGGGGAGTGACACAGGCGATCCACATTTCAGACAAGACGGTCCTGAAAATAGAACGCCTCTGTGCCAATTTCGTGTGGCGGGGAGGATACCACTCGATTGCATGGAAAGAATTGTGTCGGCCAAAGGAGGAGGGGGGCATAGGCCTTCGCTCCTTGAGAGTTCTCCGAGAGGTAGCTTTGCAGAAGCTGGTATGGAAGTTCCTCGAGGGGGAGTCACTATGGGCGCGATGGACGTAAAGTAGATATGTTCGGTCAGGCAACTTCTGGACCCTCAATATAGACAACAACTCATCGGTGATGTTCAAAAATATGTTGCATATTCGACAATCACTGAAGACTAAAATCACTAGGGTCATCCATAATGGGCGATCGACCAACCTATGGTTCGACCCTTGGTTACACCATCAGAGCCTCGTCGACAAGTTCGGCTGGCCCTTGTTCGAATTATACGGAAGGTCGGAAGCAGTGGCCTAGTTGATCTAAGAGGGGGCGTGGCAGCTTCACGCCTGGCCTTTTGGCCACTGGATGGAAGAAGAAATAGCAAACGTACCTATAGTACGTGCTGAAGGTCCAGATCATTGGGCCTGGGATGGTTCCCCGGATGGGAAATTCTTGACTAAACTGGCATACGAGAACACGCGTCCATGCGGTCAGGTATTGGAGTGGACGAACATTGTCTGGACCAAGGGCGCGGTGGTGAAGTGGCAATTATGTGCATACAAGGCGGCTCGGGACTGGCTATTGACCAAGGAGAGGCTTCACAAGTTTGGTATCCCTATCACTGGACACGAATGTGTACTTTGTGGTGGAGGCCGAGAGACCAGAGACCATCTCTTTTTTAGTTGTAGTTGGTCAGGGGTTATCTGGCAGAATTGTCAGATCCGCGCTGGCTTGCCATCATCCCATGTAAATGGGTTTCAAGACGTTCTAATGGAGATAGCGGCGTTGAAGACTCGTGGGATCAGTATATACAATAAAGCAAGAATAAGACTTCTCTCGGCAGTCTGGCATGTCTGGAGGGAACGCAACAGAAGAATCTTTGAGGACGTGCAGTCTTCTATGCACTCTGTACTGAATAATATAGAAAGAGATACTCAGATTTTGTAATTGCTGCCGAGGCCCTTCCTCGAGTAGTTGATTGTAAGTTTATTATTACCAATAAAGTACCAATTCTTCAAAATATATATATATATAGGATATGGCAGAAACAAGGGATCGCAATCCAGCTTCCTCCAAGGGAGGAATATGATATTGATGAAGTGATACATAATATAAAAAGGAGAAAATTTAATGGTGTTCTCTGGTACTGGAAAGCTAGAATCAGGCTAGCTGCAGCGGTATGGCACGTCTGGCGGAAGAGAAACGCGCGCATTTTCGAGTCTGCACATATATCTGATAGGGGTATTCTTAACAATATTGAATATGATGTAGCATGTATGAGAACTCCGGGGCCTGTAAATAACACAGGCTGAGATGTATTGAAAATTACTCAATAAAATCACCTTTTCTATATATTTATATATATATGTGTGTGTGTGTGTGTGTGTGTGTGTGTGTGTGTGTGTGTGTGTGTTCCGAGTTCTTTGGGTAACTCGACACATGAATCCGAGCCCAACTCGATTTTTTATCGGGTTCGAATATTTTAATCCAAACTCAAATCGAGCCCGAGTAACTTCAACCCAAATTCATTACGAGTTTATCCGACCGGGCTCGGGTTTAGCCCGCTGCCCGCCTAGTAGAATTTCTATATAGAAATCGCATACTAAAAAAAAACACTCTCCAATGCTTCTCCATTTCTGTCATACGTGGCAACAAATAAATAGATCACAATATTAATTGGTATGAGAGATTGAAAGTTTTTATGATAATTTCTATATGTAAAAAAACCTCATAGAAACCAGAAATTGGGATAGAAATTATAGTTGGAATAAGATTTTTTTCTTTTCTAAAATAGATTTCTACCATAGAAACAGGAGAGAGAGAAACCTCCATGGTTAGGCCATCTCCAACGGAGATTTCTATCTCCCATGTTTCTATGGTAGAAACCTTATTTAGAAAGAAAAACACCTTCTAACCATGATTTATATCTCAATTTTTATCTTATGTAGCGGTGATGTAGGATGAAGAATTTCTACATATAAAAATCCTCATAATGCTCCATCTCTCATAACAGTTAATATTGGGTCCTACATCATTAAATTAAATAGAAATGGAGAACCATTGGATAATATTTTTGTATGCGCAACAGGGCCGACCCTGGCCCAGGGAGGCCAGGACGACCGTCCAGGGCCCACGAAGTAGGAGGGCCTCAAATTAATTATATACATAAATATATAAATATACATATATTATTTTATATATATATATATATATATTTTTTTTTTTTCTTTTTTTTCTTTTTTTTTTTTATATATATATATATAAAACCTTTGTAATATGTTAAATATTATTATGAATACAAAATAACATAGCAAGTATAGTTGGTTTTCATTTATACCTACTATGTAAAAGGTCATCGGTTGAAGGCATAGTGGAAGCATTTTGTTTCTTTTTTTAAAAAAAATGGTTTCAGTTGTTTTTAAAAGGGGCACCATTTTAATTTTTGTCCTGAGCCCGAAAATCTCTGGACCAACCCTGATGTGTAATTTCTATATAGAAACTCTGCAAAATATAATATAAATTTTCTTAAAGTATAATGCCAAGTAGTTTAGAATCTCAATTTTAGAAATCACTAGACCGTCTCCAAAGGGAATTTTTATCTTTCCTATTTATATGATAGAAATTCTTGTTTAGAAAAAATACATTACAATGAAGATTTCTGTAACAATTTTTAGCACATATGTGATGGTGAAGTGGGATAGAGAATTTCTATGAAAGTTTCAACATATAGCATAGGTTTTAATCCAAATCCAACCTTACAATCCAAATCAACGGTTGTAAGATATGTTTTTTTTTTCATAACAAAACCATCTGGCTGAAAACACATATATAATAATAATAATAATAATAATAATAATAAGAGTCCTGGTCTAAATTATAAATGATTTTTGTGGTTGGAAACCTAGTCGTTTTATTTTATTTTAAGGAAACATCAGAATGCAAGAATCCGATTTCACTATAAGAGCCCATTTGGCTGGCTGTGGCTGGCTGGCTTGGTAGCTACGTCCGTGACATGTATTTATCATGTCTAGCTGCCCTCCTTTTTGGTTGGCATGACATGTCGCGTACGAATTACAGCGACGTTGATAACGCGGATAAGTAACATTGTAGATCTACAACCCACCACCCCCAAATTCCATTCTCTCACTTGACATGACAACCACGCCACCTTATCCTCTATAAAAACCAGAGGAATTGCTTACTCCATTCTTCCACCACCACCAGTCTTCTCCACACACACACACACACACACACACACACACACTCTCTCTCTCTCTCTCTCTCACACACACACACAGACACTCACAATGGCTGGCACTGCAAACTTCATCGACATCCTCCTGGCCATCATCCTTCCGCCTCTGGGCGTCTTCCTCAAGTTTGGATGCGAGGTATGTACTACTTAAGGAACTAACTAATTATCTTAGCTATGTATGTTGCAATGACACAAATTAATTTTAAGATAGAAATATAATATTAACGTAGGCTTCAAAATATCTCGCCAGGCCGTGGGCCAAAGCCACACAGCCGTCTAAGGAGGGGATTCGAATTCTAAACCTATGCTCGGACGGCCACCCGCACTACCACTAGACTAGTGCCTTGGGGACTTGAAATACTTTTCAACCAACAAGTAACCTAATTTTCTTGTTGGAAAAATTAAAGTAGGGGTGTTATATATATATATATATATATATATATATATATATATATATATATATATATATATATATTTTTTTTCTTTTAAAAACCAAGCGGCCGTGTCAAAGACACCCAGCCACCGCCTGGCCCGGGGGCCGTGGGCGAACCACCAAGCCGCCCCTGCGGGGGCTCGAACTCCGTCCGATGTCCCAAGTGCCGGTGCGCCTAGCCACTTGAGCTACAAGCGTCCGGCATATATATATATATATATATATATATATATATATATATATATATATGCAAATGACCTCTAGCCTAGTGGTTAAGAGAGATGCATGTGGCCCAAGTGGTCGGGAGTTCGAGCTCCAGTGGAGGCGAGTTCGCCACAATTACCCATTGCTTCAAAAAAAAAAAAAAAAAATATATATATATATATATATATATATATTGAACCAGGTAATTTGTTTCTTGAATCGCTCTCACTGGGATTCGAACTCCTGACCACTCGGGCCGCATGCATCTCTTAACCACTAGAGTAGAGGTCATTTGCACACATATATATATATATATATATATATATATATATATATATATATATATATATATTTGGAAACAGGTAAATTGTTTCTGGAATCGCTCCCACGGGGATTCGAACTCCTGACCACTCAGGCCGCATGCATCTCTCTTAACCACTAGGCTAGAGGTCATCTGCTATATATATATATATATATATATATATATATATATATATATATATATATATGTTGTGGCCTGGTATATATATGTTGTGGCCTGGTGGTAGCAACGGAGGCCGATGCTGAAGGCGCAGGTTCGAATCCCTCTTGACATTTGTCAAGTCGAAGAAAAGGACACCCCAAACAAAATATCTCTCTCTCTCTCTCTCTCTCTCTCTCTCTCTCTCTCTTTCTCTCTTTATATATATATATTTTTTTCCCAAACAAAAATATCTCTCTCTCTCTCTCTCTCTCTCCTCTCTCTCTCTCTCTCTTTATATATATATATATATATATATATATATATATATATATATATATAATTTTTCAAGAATTTCAAATATCACAAAGGAAGGACATGACTTGTGAAACCTTTAGCTATAATAAATAAGTCTCTTGACAAGGAATCCATTCCAGAATGTTTTCGTAGATATAAGTAGACACCTCTCGTTTACTTCACGTTTCACATACTACTACTATGCAATACTCGTAGAATTCTTCTTCTTCAAAATTTTGGTTGGTTGAACAATTATGGTTGGTTGATTGGTAGGTGGAGTTCTGGATCTGCCTGGTGCTGACTCTCTTTGGATGGTTGCCTGGGATCATCTATGCTGTCTATGCCATCACCAAGTAGATTCTGATTGATGGATGGATTAATTAGCAGAGGTCTCTAAACTATTGTACTGCTTCCTATTAATTGTTTCATCCCTTCTTCTCAAGCTCTTCGAGTCATGGAGCATTCCTCTCTTTCTTTCTACATTTTCCTTCTCTGTGATGGTTCTGCACTTTCTACCATGATTGCACCATGATGGTATAATATGTTGTTTCAATAAAGATTTATATCGACAACGTTGACATTTTTTTCGGCTCAGTATTATACTAAGTTGACGATATTGTTACGTTGTCCGTAATTTTAGACCGCTATCCTGACTCGTCGGCCATATGTCGGCTCTCTATTGGAACGGGAGCGAAATATTGAGAGTGGGCTCCCAAGGGTACAAGAGAAGTGAGTGGCAAGATGATATGTCAGCGCGACGGACAAAATACAGTTTACCTTATGTTGGGATATAACGGAAATCTATTATCCAAGATATATTTCCGGAATAAATGGACAACCAAAGAAAAACATGGTGTCTGAGGTTTGTAGAGAAAAAAAATTTGCAAATACAAACACAAAAACATAAGAATTATATAATTTTTTTTTTAAAACCACTGAACATCACTTTTGGTACGAAAAACATCCCAACAAATTACAAAGAAAAGATTACCAAGAAATCTAAGAGAAGTTGAAGAACGGAAAGACCTGGACAAGTACAAAAGAAAAGTAATTTGTTTTTTTCTTTTCTCCCTTCCTTTCCTTTCTTTTCTTTCGTTTCTACTACACCCAAACTTCTCTTCTTTTCCCAAACCATCACAACACCACCGGTCCAAGCACATGTTCATCCAACAAAGTCCTTATATCAGAGCTGGTCCAAAATTTTTGGATACCCGAAAAAAAAAAATCAAAATGGCGCCTCCTGAAAAAAAATGTTCTTAAAGCAATAAAAGATTAAAACAAGGCCACTAGGTCTTGAAACAATTTCCTTTTACATAAGAGGTGTGAATGAAAACCAACTTTACTAAGTAAATCACTATGTTAACTTATATTGTATTATTGTATAAGCACTAATGTTTTTATTAAAAAAATTGAATTGTACCTCACTTATTTCTGCCAAATTCAAGGTACACCCCATCCAATTACCATAATACAAAATCGTCCTTAACTAACGGTTAACTCTTTTGACTAATTTATTTGACAAAAATATTCCCATCTTTTGATGTAAACCATCCGTTCACTTACGGTGTGTATATATATATATATATATATATATATATATATATATATATATATATATATATATATATAGTCTACATGTATGTACTTTGCACGTATTTTAATTAGAATATCATAAGGTCAGGTGTCGTCTTTCTGTCTTTTGTAGGTGACTATTTGTAACGCCCGTGGTTCGTATTACGTATTTTAGTATACGTGTACGTACTTGACTCATATTGCATGACTCATTGCATGGTTTATTTTGGTATTTCAGTTTGCTTGGTTCGGCTTGGTTCGATTTTTCATGTGGGCCAACCCCACCCACTCTCTTCCTTTATTAGCCACCTAACCCCTCTCTCTCCTCTATTAATCCTCATAACTCTTCTTCTTCCTCACCATTACTCTCTCCACCAACCGAGAGAGAGAGAGAGAGAGAGAGAGAGAGAGAGAGAGAGAGAGAGCTTAGGCAAATGCAACTTGCTTCATGGAGGAACTCAATTTTTGTTGTTCCATTTTCTTCCTCACGAGATTCTAAGACACTTTAGTACTTAGCATATTTAATTTCCATGGCTCATTTCTTGTAGATCTAAGCTTGTTGTATTTTCGGATTTCTTGGATTTTGATCTATAAATCTTGTTATTCTCAAGTTTTGATGGTTCCATGTTGTAGAAAATTTAATTTTACCCCATTTTGACCTATGGAAGTCCGAATTTTGATCTTAGATGAAGGATTCATGGAGCTTGGAGGTCATGGTTTTCATGGTTCTTCTTCTCGAAAAAGTTGGAGAAGAAGAACCGTGCTTGACCGTATGGCCTTTTCATGCGGCAAGTCCCCCTAGCCGCATGGCTCGTGGCATTCTTGGCCGCATGGCTTCGTTGGAGCTTGTCGCATAGGCCATGGTTCCAGTGCCCCCAGCCGCATAAGACCCCATCCTCTTAACCGCATGGCTTGAGTTGACTTCAGCCGCATGGCTCTGCCCGACTTTTAGCCGCATGAACCTATTTTCCTTAGCCGCCCACATGAGCCCATCTCTCCTTAGCCGCATGGCACTGCTTGACCGAGCCGCATGGCTCTGGTTGGCCCGAGCCGCATATGCGCTCCTGGCCGCATGAGCCCGCTCTCCAGAGCCGCATGCCCATGTCCCCTCCCGAGCCGCATGGCACTGCTTCTCCATTGCCGCATGACCCTGTTCTCCCCGAGCCGCATGGCTCTTGGCAGTGCTTGCCGCGTGAGCTTGTTTCCACTCCCCTCAGCCGCTGGTGTTGGTTCCCCCTGGCCGCATGAGCTTGTTCCCCCACTGCCGCATTTGCCTGTTTCCCCGAGCCGTATGTGACCCTCTCCCCTTGCCGCATGGCTCTTTCTATAGCCCTTGCACCCTTTTATTATGTTGGATTGTTATTTTATGCTTTGTCTCATGACCCTCTGTGTAACCTGGGTCCCTTGATGGAATGCTTGTACTTTGTAAATTCTACACATGTTCCATGAACACGATAGTGACCCGTCGTGGTGCACTCTTGACAAGTAACATGACATGATAGTGGCCCGTCATGGCGCACTCTTGATAAGTAAACCTGACATGATATACCTTGATAAGCTGTTACGACGGTTAGCATGACATGACAAGAATGACTTGATAAGAATGAATGACTTGGACACCGTGGACGATTGTGTTTATACAAATGGACCAGTATTGTCTTGTATCATGTCTAGGGCAGGGACCCCTGAGTACCACGGTCTGGGTACCTACTGAAATTGACTAAGGCTAATAACTAGAATAATTCAGTAGTCATGAAGAGATTTTCTAGCTACAGACAATTCCGTTATCTGGACGCGCTAGTGGATTTGTAGCCTGCCGACGAGTAGGGCACATTTTCAGCACACTATCATGTGTTGTACCCTTCATGAACGGATATTCGACCTGGATAACCTGGATGGTCTGTAGGGCTTGTGGCTGTGGAACAATCTCATTGTATCTTGCTAGTAATTAGGCCTGTGATAACCCTAGTTAGTTAAAGTATCAAGCCGTACTTATTGCTTGGCCATGATTGATTGAATGGAGTCCAGCCCAGTCTAGTCTTGTCCTGATCCTGTACAAGATTGTAACATGACCTGATTGCTTGTGCTTTACTTATCGATAAATGGTGGGAAACCAAGCTCTGTTCAGACGAAGGATTACAACCCCGGTCCTTGTTTGGTTTAAGGGTCGTAACTTGGTTATCTGAATAGTCCCTTGGTTATCATATCGTATATCATCATGATTTCCATATCTCTAATTTTATTATATTTTTATGTTTTGTGCTAATTGCTGGTTTTAGTTCTTAAGTGAAGCCTCCCTTGTGGCACTTGCTCTTTCTGGGGTCTGACCCAGCTGATTTTGTGTGGCCAGATATCGGAGCAGCTCCAGAGGATCTCTTTATCTTCCAGCCAGATGGTGACCACCAGACGTAACCAAGACAACGAGTGGGTTTTCCTTTTGTTCTCCCACTTTATTATAAAAATATTCTTTTAAGACGTTTAGCCGGCGAGCACGTGTTAGCTCGTATTGCACTTTACTCACTGTCTGCCTACGGGCTGTAACATGATTGACGAATCCTAGGGTTGATCATGTATGACTGAAACTCTTGCTAGTCTTCACATTTTTGTACGACTAGCTTCATGATTATCCAAATATGTAATGTATGGGACGCCTTACTATTGTATATTCACTACCAGAATAAGTCGTTTTAGCGACGCCTAAAGAAGTCGCTAAAACGACAAATTACGTCGCTAAAAATATTTACCGACGCAATTACCGACGTTTTGGACTTATCGCGGAAACGTAAGTCGCTGATCTTTAAAACGTCGCCGAATGTCGCAAATATCGACGTTTACCGACGTATATTTACGTCGGTATATCCTGGGATATTACCGACGTCTACCGTCGTTTCGTCTGTGGATTAGCGACGTGTTGAAAGTCGCTACACATCGGTAAAATCCTGGGAACTTACCGACGTTTACCGTCGTTTAAAATGTCACTAAATGTCGGTAATTCCTGGGATTATTACCGACGTTCATCGACTTTTACCGACGGTCTCCGGACGTATATGGACGTCGGTAAACGTCGGTACCCTGAAAAATTTTGCAGATTTACCGACGTTTACCGACACAAACGTACGTCGGTGGACGTCAGTAAACGTCGATAAATCTGCAAAATAAATAAAAAAATAAAATACAGAATGTTATTTTCTCCCTGCAGTTTAAAAAGATAACAATAAAGACACAGTATAACAGATATCCTTTTCTCCCTGGGTTCGCCGACCCCTTCGGTGGAACACTCAACACCGGTAAACGTAAACCACAGAAGCACATTAACATCCAATTGAAACGAATAATAACATGAACAACAGTATAACACAATGTAGCAGGCAACAAATAGAATGGGAGTTTATTTCCTGACGGCGCAACCAGAGCTATTGGCAGATTTTCAGAAGATGGGAATAGAAGTTGTCCTCCCTTCCAATGTGGCCTCGATGGCCAGCCTACAGATTCAGTCCACCATAGTTGAGAGGATCCGGACAGCACAGTTAACAGATTCCAAGATTCAGCGACTCAGAGCAGAGTGCGAGGCAGGAAGAAGGCCAGAGTTATGTATTCATGAGGATGGTACACTTCGACACGGCACGCGTCTTTGTGTACCCAGTGGAGATATCAGACAGGAAGTCATGGCGGAGGCTCACAGTTCGCAGTACTCCATTCACCCAGGCGGCACGAAGATGTACAGAGATATTCGTCAACACTTTTGGTGGAATGGTATGAAGAGAGAGATAGCCCGGTATGTCTCTCGATGTTTGGTTTGCCAACAAGTCAAGGCTGAACATCAGAGGCCAGCTGGACTTCTTTAACCCTTGCCGATCCCAGAATGGAAATGGGAGCACATCACCATGGATTTCGTGACTGGGTTACCCAGATCTCCGGCATGCAGAGATGCTATTTGGGTCATTGTAGACAGGCTTACCAAGGTGGCACACTTTCTTCCATTTAGAGTTGGACAGTCGACGGCGCAGCTAGCAGAGATGTATCTCAGGCAGATCGTCAGACTCCACGGAGTGCCAGTCAGCATAGTATCAGACAGGGATACGAGATTCACATCGCACTTCTGGCGCAGTCTTCATCAAAGTTTGGGGACTCGTCTCAAGTTCAGCTCGGCGTATCATCCACAGACAGATGGGCAGTCAGAGCGTACTATACAAACTCTCGAAGATATGTTGCGGTCATGTACCCTTGACTTCGGTGGTTCGTGGGAGGATCACCTGCACCTGGTGGAATTCTCGTACAATAATAGTTTCCAGGCCAGTATCCAGATAGCACCCTTCGAGGCTCTGTATGGCAGGAAGTGCAGATCCCCGTTAGCATGGGACGATGTCGGAGAGAGGCAGATGCTCGGTCCAGAACTGATTTCTCAGACGGTTGAAGTGGTCAGGAAAGTCAGAGATCACCTCCGAGTTGCTCAGGATCGCCAGCGCCATTGGGCCGATGCTCATCGGCGTCCCTTAGAATTTGCCGTCGGCGACCATGTATTCCTTAGGATCTCGCCTACCCGCGGCGTCATTCGTTTTGGCGTACGGGGAAAGCTTAGTCCTAGGTATATAGGGCCGTTCGATATTCTAGAGCGAGTAGGCGATGTGTCCTATCGTCTCGCTCTTCTGCCGTCGCTAAGTGAGGTACATGATGTATTCTATGTATCCCAATTAAGACGGTACATCCCGGACCCGAGCCATATCCTAGATCATTCGGAATTGGTTGTTGGTACCAACCTTTCGTATGAGGAGAGGCCCGTGTCTATATTGGACCGGAGAGAAAAGACGCTCAAGAACAAGACTATTAACTTAGTCCGTGTTGCTTGGGGTCATCACTCTCTAGGTGAGTCAACATGGGAGCGTGAGGACGACATCCGATCGCAATACCCCTACCTGTTTGACTCGTAAGGTATAATGTCTTCCTTGTGCCTTACGCTTTCCCTTCCTTGCTTGCATTGTATGATTGTATGATTGAACTGCTTAGTGTAGCTTGTCTGTGCTTAGTATAGCTTGTCGTGGCAATCTCTAGCTCCTTGATTAAATTTCGAGGACGGAATTCTTTGAAGGTGGGTAGAGTTATCATCCTCATTTCCTGTATTTCGTATTTGTACTCGTAATTTGATTTTTGGCACGTATTTTATTTTCTCGACTTGCGGATTTTGGTTTCCCGTAAATGGGTTTGGACCATGGCTTGGTTTTATTTTATGGAATTGGTTTGGTTTGATTTGGTTTGGTTTAATATGGATTGGTACACTTTAACCTACACTCTACCCTCAACACAACACAACCACCCTCATTATATCTCTACCAAACTTTCTCTCTCCTCTTTACTCTCCATTAATTTTCTTCTTCTTCCTTCTTCCACACAACTCCCCAACCCATAGGCAAGTACACCTTGCCAACAAATAAGCACCCAATTTTATTTGTCCATTTGATAGATTAGGACATGTAGATCAACATTAGAACTTGAAATTTTGTGATTTGGAGTCTCCATTGTTCTAGATCTAAGTTTTGATTATTTTCGGAATTCCTTGGTTTTGATCTATTAAACTTTGATTTTTGCATGTTTTGATGCTTCCATGTGGAAGAGAATTTGATTTTACTCAAGTTAGAACTTTGAAAATCTAGATTTGGTTTTGATTTGGTCAAGTTATGAAGAATTGAAGTTTTGAAGTTCTTGGAGTTCTTCTCGGGTTGGAGAAGCAGCCCTCTCGGCCTGCGCTCTTTAGCGCAAGGCCGATTGCGCAGCTCACCCTTTGGTGAACTGCGCACCTTCCTTCTCGGCCAGCGCCTTCATTGCGCATAGTCGATTGCGCCCGGCCTCTTGGGCTGGACCGCGCATCTCCCTTGGCGCACCAACCCCTGCGCAGTTGGCCCCTGCGCAACCTGACTCATGTGCAATCCACCCTGCGCAAGCCAGCCATGCGCAATCCACCTATGCGCAATCCATCTCTGCGCAACCAACTCCTGCGCAGTTCACTCCTGCGCAGTCTACCTTCTGCGCAATCCATCCATGCGCCATCTGCCCCTGCGCACTTGGCACCCTGCACAACTGACACCCTACACAATCCAACCCCTGATCCCTTGTGCAAACCATTGGCTCTTGGAGTTTTGGTTTTATTTCTTTAAGCTTGGCTCTTCTATAGTCCTATATATATATTGGTATTTTATTAGGTATTTTACGTCCATTTTATATCCTTACGCCTTTTGTCATGAACTTGATTTTACTTAATATACTTGGAATGACTATTGTACATAGCATGGTATGACAAGGAACTAGCATAACACGACAGTGACCCGTAGTGGTGCACTCCTGACATGACCAATCTGACATGATAGTGGCCCGTCGTGGCGCACCCCTAACAAGTACCCTGACATGATTTATCTTGATAACTTGATAGTGGCCCGTGGCGGCGCACTCCTGACTTGACTTGACTTGTAACTTGTAATTAACTCGTATAATCAACTTGACACCGTGGGTGTTCCTGCTTGCTTGCTTGTACAATCTACTTGTCTTGTCTTGCATCATGTCTAGGACGTGACTTCCTGGGTACTACGGCCAGGGACTCGCGCTAAATTGGATTAGGCTAATGATTAGATCAAACTAGAACATGGAGAATTCCCAGTCACAGGCAATCTCGTTATCTGGGCACTTTAATGGACTTGTAGCTTGCCGACGAGTAGAGCATATTTCCGGCACACTGTCATGTGTTGCACCCTCTAAGTCACCTAAGGGTACATTTGTCTTTCGGGCAATGTACCCACCTATAACTCTCAACCCGCGGAAGGATAACTGGATAGTCTGCAGGACTTGGGACTGGGAGTTTCTCACTTGCATCTTGTTAGTAATTAGGCTTGTGATAACCCTAGTTAGTTAAAGTAGTAAGCCGTAGTACTTGCCTGGCCGATTGTGAATGAATGGTGTCCAGCTCTGTCTAAGTCTTGTCTAGCCCCTGCACCTGGAACTCTTGATCTTGATTGCTTTACTTATTTCTAATGATAAATGGGTAGAGACAGTGAGCTATTCAGGCGAAGGGGTACAATCCCGGTCCTTGTTTGGTTTAAGGATTGTAACCTGGCTCCCGGAATGGTTCCACGTCCCTAGTCGTTTATCGCCCTGTGTACTTTACTACTTGTACTTTTTTTATTCTTTATGTTCTGATATGCTGGCTTTTGTTCTTATTTGTGGCCTCCTTTGTGGCACTTGCTCTTTCTGGGGTTTGATCCAGCTGGTTTTGTGTGGCCAGATTTCGGAGCAGCTTCCGAGGATCTACCAAGCTTCCAGCCCAATGGTGACAACTAGACGGAACCCGGGCCAAGAGTGGGTTTTCCTTTTTGTTTCACCCACTTATATGTAAATTTATTCTTTTGAGGCGTTTAGCCGACGAGCACCTGTTAGCTCGATGCACATTTACTTACTGTCTGCCTACGGGCTGTAAACATGATTAACAAATCCTAGGGTTGATCATGTATGACTGAACTCTTGCTAGTCCTATCATTTTGTACGACTAGCTTCATGATCATCCAATATGTAATATTTGGGATGCCTTATATATATATATTTGATGCTCTAACATCTTGTAACTCTGTTAATTGCTTGAGATTGAGACAATAGGCTTGACCTTAAGAGACTGCTGGCTTGTAGTAAACCCTCATATCTAGACAGCCGTGACCGTATAGTTGAGATGTATTCTATTTTAATATACGTAGCTGGCTATGTCTGCCCCCGCTCTCCAGTATTCTGGTTCTGGGGCGTGACAGGAGTCCACCAGCGGCGGTCATCCACAGCTCGTCCGCCGACGGAGTTTGAGTTGGCTGCGAGGAAGTACCGGCCTCTCCTGCATTAGGTGCACTAGCAGCCGCCCGTTCCTGCAGCCTGTGATACTCGACCTAAAAAGTATGGATAGTACTCTATAATTTCTAATTAATGTACTTATTATTACTAACTACATGAATATTTACTTGCATCATATTTACTAAGTTATATTAAAATTGACACAAAGTATTAAATTAAGATAACGTATTGTAATACTTACATAGGTCTGCTTGGCCCTCTCGTCAATAAGGCCTTCGACCTTCCGATGGGTGGCCAGGAAGACGATCACCATGTCGACGTTACCGACCTTCCTTACCTGTAATTAAATATATTATCTTAGTAATAATTTATCTGTTTTGCATTAAAATAATATTTCTAAAAGAGAAAGACATATCAGACGACGGAAATGTTCCGTCATCGGAATCGACTCACCGCACCACTTCGAGGCATGTTGCCTAGCCGCCTTGGCATTCTCCGACTTCTCCTTGTACCTTGGCTCATCGAATCGAGCCTTCATCGCATTCCACTGATCAGGGGTGATCCAACCTTGGATCGGCTTTCTGGCACGATCACGATCCTTCTGATCATTAATAGCGTCGCGGATCAGCTTGGCAGCGACGGCAGGAAACATTCCCTCTATAAGCTCGGCCCGGTGCGGTGGATAGAAAAACATATCCTAAAAGAGCGCAAACCAAATATTTATCAGTTATATATAATATGAATTAATTATATGATTCATATTAAAATCAAATCTATTTTAACCTTGAAGCGCGTAAACCAGTAGTTCTTCCTTTCGTCTGGAGCATCAGAGTAGTTAATCCAAGGACCACCATAATTATGCCTCAGCATGTGGCCTAGGCGTCTCTGTACCTCTGGGGAACGATATCTATACAGACATATTATATTCATGAAAAAAGTTAATTTATGATAAAACAGAAAAAAATTATAAACCAAAATACCTACTTTGTACCGTCGGCCCAGATCTCCGTCCTCCTCTCCTCCGAAGGTGTGCACGCATCATCTGTATGATGCTGGTCGGCCGTCGGTGCAGCCGCCTCGGTCGTCGGCGCAGCCTCCGCCATCTGCTCATCCGTTTCCATCGTCGTATCAGCAGCAGGAACGCTAGACGGGCGAGCACTCTCATTAGGCCTGGAACTACTCGTTCCAGGAGATATGCCACGTGACGTCGTCCCAGCAGGTCCAGCTACTGTCCGATATGGAGGAGTAATCAACGACGAGGATCCAGAGCCGGTACCAGTAGGAGGTACCGAAGGAAAACCCCGTCCTCTAGCAGTACCTGTAGGAAGTACCGGAGGATCATGACCTCGTCGTCCTCCTTTTCGGAACGATCCGCGACGACCTGCCATACCTGATAACAGCATATGATAATACAACAAATAATAGAGACTAGAAATATGAAAGTACAACAAATAATAGAGACTAGAAATATGAAAGTACAACAAAGACAAGATAATAACGAAGACAATATATTATGATACATTCTACAATAAACATCTAAGTCCAGATAATATATTCTAGAAGAAACATCTAAGTTCAGATAAGTATATCTCTCTCAATCATCTTCAGAATAATCATCTTGTTCGTCTTCCTCGACCTCATCTTCCTCTTCCTCCTCATCTTCACTTTCATCTTCGCCTTCATCGGCTTCGTCTTCCTCTTCGGATAATTCTATATCTTCTATATTATGTGTCGTGTAATGTGTAACTTTCATGGAGTCCACATCGACAATATTGGTTACAAGAGGTAGCTCGTCCTCCTGGTAAGCTTTTTCGTCAACATCAAAAGTATCTCTAGCTTTAGTCTTGCATACTACCCACCAGTCAGACTTTGTTGCTCCCTGTCTCGGATAAGCTGTGAAGTACACGAGCTGAGCCTGAGTTGCTAGGACAAACGGTTCGTAGCCTTGATATCTACGCTTGTAGTTTATATCCACAAGACCATGCTTGTCAATTTTCCAACCTTAATTTTCAATCGGATCGAACCATTCATACTTGAACAACACGATCTTTGCAGGTTCTCTGCCATTATTATATGACAACTCCACAATCTCTCGCAAGATGCCAAAGAAATCATTTCCTGGATTGATGTCTTTGTAGTTCGAAGACTTGATACACAAACAACTGTTTTTCGTAGAATCAAGATCCAGGAAGCTGTCTCTGATCGGAGCATTTGTCGACTTGAACCGAAAGCCATTGACACAGTAACTTGGCCATATTTTAACAAAAGTAATTGGTCCCTTGGCAAGAGTTCTAATTAATTCAATCTCGGATGAAATTAGACGATCGACCTGAATATCAAAGAAGAGATAATAAGTTATTTATTGCGCAGTTGCATTAGAAGAGGCCAGTAATTACCGAGCTACTTACATATTCGCTCAACCAAGAAGGAAAATGACGTCTCATTTCTTGTTCTAATGCTTCGTCTGTTAGGTAGGGTCTAACCAGCCTCAACTCATCATTATATGTGCTGAAAAATAACGAAGCAACCGCCGATTAGTACAATAATATTAGCTTATACTATTATATTGAGATGACGTAAACTCATCATCCTGAGTTACTTACCCCTCTAGCTTCTCCACTTCATCCTCGTCGTAATTGAGTAATACATACAACTGAGCAGTCCTTAGCTCTTCGTCATTCAAATATCTTTTCTTCATTTTCCCCGAAGGCTTTCCGGACGCATTGAATACTTTCAGTATTCCATCATTAAATTCTTGATATCCGTCGTCGTTTCTCGGAGCCCTCGTTCTATTCGTGGCAACATGAGGTTTGAAATAGGAGGAGCAAAAATTTGTAATCTCCTCGAGAATATAGGCTTCACAAATAGAACCCTCGACCCGAGCCTTATTTTTTACCTTTTTTTTAGGTGATTCAAATGTCGCTCGATCGGGTACATCCATCGATATTCGACGGGTCCACCAACACGTGCCTCGTAGGAAAGATGAATCAGCAAATGCTCCATAGAGTCGAAGAATCCAGGAGGGAACACCCTCTCTAGCTTGCACAGTGTTACCGCAATGTCCTTCTCTTGCTTTACTAGACGATCAACGAGCAATTTCTTAGAACAAAGGTCCCTGAAGAATATGCTAAGCTCCGTCAATGGATCCCAAACTACCTGCGGTAAGAATTCCCGAAATGCAATCGGAATTAACCGCTCCATGAATACGTGACAATCATGGCTCTTCATACCTGTCAGTTTGTTCTCCTTGAGGTCGACGCATCTTCTCAAGTTCGAAACATACCTATCTGGAAATTTCAGACCTTGAATCCACCTACAAAGCCTCACTTTATCCTCCTTCTCCAGTGAGAAAATTGCCTTAGGCTGCTTCAACTTTCCATTCCCGTCCTCTATCAAATGCAATACAGGACGTCTACATATTTCTTCCAAGTCCAATCTTGCCTTTGGATTGTCTTTCGCCTTTTCCTTTACGTCCATTACAGTGTTAATTATGTTGTCAAACACATTTTTTTCGATATGCATGACATCAAGGTTATGTCTAATCAGATTGGTGCTCCAATATGGAAGATCCCAGAATATACTCCTCTTCGTCCAGTTATGAGTGCGACCAAATCCGTCACACTTGTAGCCCGTAGCAGGCTGCTCAATAGCTCTTGGTAAATCTTTTACCTCTTCCCATATCGTGTATCCGGGCCACCTTGGCGGGGGATTAGCCTTCTCCACAACGCCATCACGAAAAGCATTCATGTTCCTCCTGTACGGATGATCCTTCGGCAGGAATTGTCGATGACAATCAAAGAAGCACGGTTTGCCTCCTTGTTTCAAACGGAAAGCCTTAGTGCTGTCCATACAATACGGACATGAAAGACGACCATGCGTGCTCCATCCAGATAACATTCCATAGGCCGAAAAGTCGTTGATGGTCCACATAAGTGCTGTCCGTATCTGAAAATTTTGTTTTATAGATACATCGTACGTGTTGGAACCTACTTCCCACAGATGATTCAACTCATCAATCAATGGCTGTAAATACACATCGATGTTCCTTTTCGGATTGTTCGGACCTGGAATAATAACGGTGAGGAACATATACGGAGTCTTCATGCACATCCAAGGCGGTAGATTGTACGGGGTGACGATCACAGGCCAACACGAATACTGGGATCCCGAAAGTCCGAATGGGGTAAAACCGTCGGAGCAGAGACCCAATCTGACTTTACGCGGATCAGAAGCAAAATCTGGATACTCTCGATCAAAGTGCTTCCATGCTTCTCCATCAGATGGGTGATCCAACACTCCTTCGGTATGTTCCCGCTTATGCCAACTCATGTTTTCTGCAGTTTCCTTCACCATAAACAACCGTTGCAACCGCAGCGTCAACGGCAAGTAGTGTATCGAAGTGGTAGGCTTCCTGGCACCGACAGACTTTTCTCTACCACATGCCTTGTAGTGATCGACACCATAAAATCTGCAGGCGTCTTCATCCTTGTCGTCTTTGTAGTACAACATGCGCCCGTTGCGACAGGCATCAATTTTTTCGTATCCCATCCAGAGCGATCTAACCATCCTCTTAGACCGGTAGAAGTCTTTAGGCAACTTCGCACCCTCAGGCAATATTTCTATAAGCAACTCCATAAGACGGTTGTAGCAATCTTACGACATATTAAAATCGAACTTGATGCTCAACAATCTTGTAACCACCTCCAACGGTGAATGATCCTCACAACCAGGATATAATGGAGTCCTTGTATCCTTCAGCAACTCCATGAACTGTACAGCATCGGGGTTCGGTGCCTCCTTAGGTGCATCATGATCATCTGGATCGAAACTAGGCCCGGCCGCATCAAAAACCATGTTCACCAACCCATCGTCGTAAGGAGCGTTGTTGTGGACATCCACATAAGGCTCGTACTCCGATGCTAAAGACACAAGTTCTCCGTGCTCGCTCCACTGATAGTAATTCGGCATGAAATCCTTCGAGTATAAATGATACGTGACATCCACTTCTGGATGATATTTCAAGTTGCGACATCTCACACACGGACACTTAATTTTGGTACCGTCCATGTACTGAGGGAACGCCTTGGCAAACTGCAGGAACTGGTGTACACCCTCTATGAATTCATCCCACATACCGTACATGTCATCAGGATGACGGTTGTACATCCACGAACGATTTCGCAGATAGTAATTTATCTCCATATCCATTTGAGGATAATTTTGTAAGATAGATACATGCACATTACAGTCAGTAAATGAATGTTAAGGCAGTTTAGATATGGGTGCACAATTTAGATAGAGGTCAGTAGAGAGTGACAGTTTAGAGAAAACTGAGATTATTGGTGAGGTATAATTGTACTTGTAGGAGTACACGACACCAACTGTCTAATATCGACCCTTTGGGTCTACAAGAGTTACTTCACTCAGTTTGTCAAAACAAGTAAAACTTTTTAAATTAATACCCAATATCGACCCTTTGGCCCGTGCTTGAGTAATATCCCAACTCAAACTATCTATCCTAACTAATAAATTAATATCCTACTTTAACATCTACTAACTCTCATATTCCTTCTAACATAAACTAATATCCTAATCTTAACTAACCCTTTAACTGAAACTAATATCTAAACAATGCTAATCATGAACTAACACCCTAACCTGGAAGTCCACACTGCTCAAGCACGGGCCATAGGCCAAGTTATAAGGCAAAATGCAGGAAACTGCCTGTAGCTACAAGGCAAAACCAAATTTTGACGGTATATATACCGTCAACATTTAAAAAGTTTACTTGTCTTGACAAATCATGCGTCGATGACACTTCAATTGAAAGCGATGAATCATGCACCTTGATTCATGTGACATGTGACTGTTAAGTGCAAAATAGATGCCTCAATTTTTGCGTCAATGCGCCAACATCGCTCAAACTTTCAAAAAGATTGTCTGTTCATGATCACATTGGTTTATCCCTTTTTTTGGTACTTCAACAACCTATTTTTTCACTTAAAAACTTATACTATATATATGAGGATGGAAAGGGAAGAGGGAGAGTAGGCCCCTTATAGAGAGCTTAGTCATGTTTTAAGGGGGTGGCTTATCGCACAAGTGTCCATGACATAAAGGTGCATGGGTGCTCACGCGGGTAAATGTGTTTGTTCTCGCCCGCAGTAATAGAACAAGCACGCACGTGCGAGCAGTTATAGATCTGGTGCGCCCCTAGTGGTTGTGTTTCTCAAGAACATAAACGCGTATGCGGGTGGGTTTAGTACGGGTGTGCGACTAGCGGTACATAGGTATATGTGCTCACCCATGACTAAGAACAAGAGCAAACATGTGCATGCCCAAACAAAGATAACGTTTATGATCGATCATAAAAATGACCTTAGATGCGCTAAAATCAATCGAGAATCGAATTAAAACCGATTTAGGTTTTTTTTCCTATTGAGTTAAAAACCAGAACTTACAAGTCTTAGTCTTGGGTTCTTAGCGACCATCTTGCTAGAGTTGTTACTTGGTCAAGAGGATGTTATTTTAATTATCTTATTTTTTGATGGGCTCATCTTTGGACTAGTAGGTTATGTTCCCAAATGTTGATCCTTAAAATCATGCTAGGTATCGTGAAGTATACCAATTCTTAACGTTGTTATTATTATTATTATTATTATTATTATTATTATTATTATTATTATTAATAATAATAATAATATTAATATTATTATTATTATTATTATTATTATTATTATTATTATTATTTACACACCCACCGACACTCTAAACAGTTACTAACACTCCGACCTGAAAACTACCCTAGTGGTGATTACCAAGTATGTTTTATTTTCTTGTAGTGGTGTGTGTGTGTGTCGTGTGTGTCGTGTCTGTGTGTGTGCATGTCGTGTATGTCATATCGTGTCTGTGTCAGCACGTCAGGAGGAGGGAGTTAGGGTTAGGGTTTACCTGCCTTGGTCGGAGTCGGATCGGGGTCGTCGGGGCTGGAGCAGCGGTGGAGACGGATTGGCGTCGGAGTCGGGTCGGCGTCGACGAGGAGAATCAACGGTGGAAGGGGGACGCCGGAGGAACGGGGGTCGCCGCAGGGAAGGGGGTCACAGCGGAGAGGGGGTAGCTGGAGGGAGGGGTCGCCGGAGGGAGGGGTCCCCGGAGAGGAGAGAGAAAGGGGGAGAGAAATTTGGGGAGCGGGAGATTGAAAATTTTGGGTGAAAGAAAATAAAAGATCGATCGGGTGGAACCCTATATGAAACATTTTTGCGACGTCCACAAAAGACGTCGCTAAACGTCGCTATTCAATAAAAAATTGGCGACGTCCCTAATATGGAGTCGCAAAATATCGCTGAGTTAAACAAAACAACAACGTTCTGCGACTAGACCGCGACATCAGCTTTCCAAAGCATAATGCGTGGCGCTAACGGTCACTAAACGTCGCTGATAGTGACGTTCAGCGACGTTTTTATATAACGTCGCTAAATTCATAAATATTACCGACGTATATGACTTGTGTCGCTAAATTCATCGCCAATATAACTTATTTTAGTAGTGATTTGATGCTCTAACATCTTGTAACTGTTATTACTTGCTGGAGATTGAGACAATAGGCTTGTTCATGACCATAAGAGACTGATGGCTTGTAGTTAAACCCTCATGTATCTAGACAGTCGTGACCGTATAGCGAGGTGGATTACACTTCGATATACGAAGCTGGCTATGTATGCCTCCGCTCTCCTGTATTCTGGTTCTGGGGCGTTACATGGTTTAAGTGGTGGCCCATGTAGGTCTTGTAAATCAAGATAGGTGAGGGTTTACCGAATAGATGTCTCAATCAGCACTCGTCCTTGATCTCTGCTCGTATCCTCTAAATCCCTGAAATCTTGACCTGAACACATGCTTGTGTCTTTGATCTGTCCTGGTCCTTCCTTATTGTTTCCTGTGTCGTCTTCTTCAGCGGTACTGTTCCTGGTCCTACCGATCGGCAAGGCGGAGCACCTCCCGTGGACCAGCAGCAACTTAGAGATCAAGTCCAGCATTCAGGAGTAGCCTCCAGAGTCATGCCTACTGGGGGTCAAGAGCCACCAGTTCAGCCAGTCCAGCCTGCAGAGCCTGATGATGGCACCTTGGTGGGTCTTATCAGGACATTGCTAGCTTCTCAAGATCGTCGGGGCGACGCCATACACCAGGTAGTAAAAGATGCTCTGAACAGATGTGGTCATCAAGGTAACAGTGTGGCCAACAGCTTCAAGCGCTTGAACCCTCCCTTGTTCGATGGTAGCGAAGATGCTATTGCCGCAGATGCTTGGCTGCAGGATACAGAAGTGATTCTAGAAGCGGCGAAGACGCCCGAGAACGAGAAGGTGGCGGTAGTACACCTACAGTTATTGGATCTTGCCCGCAGCTGGTGGGCGGCACAAGCCGTTGGATTAGTGGCACCTATTGCCTGGATAGTATTCCGTAAGAGATTTTAGACCAAGTACTTTGATGCTGTAGCTCGGTATGATCTACAGACGAGGTTCACTAATTTAAAGCAGATGGGCAAGACGGTCGATGGATATGCGGCCGAGTTTTCCAGACTTAATCGGTTTGCTCCCACCTTGGTGGCGACCGAGTTCGACAGAGCCCAGCGATTCCAGCAGGGGCTCCATTTAGAAATTTTACTGGCGGTGGAGCAGTTTGACATCAGACTTTCGATACAGTATTGAGAGCAGCCAGGAGGCACGAGTTGTAACTCCTCTTCCCGGATTATCAAATTGTTTATGTATTCTAATTATTTTGTTATTATTATTATTATTATTATTGTTGTTGTTGTTTTATGTCGTCTATGCTTTATGAATAAAACTTTATGGATTGATTTCTTTACAAAAACTAGTTTTTTCTAAATATTATGGAAAGTGCTAATTTTATTTCGTGACGGAAAATATTTGTATTTATATTTAAGGGCAAAAGTATTTACTAGCGTATTTTATAAAAATGTACTTCTAGAAATAATTGATATAATATTATCATTTATTTTATCCTTAATTTATTACAATGGCATTGAACAGTATTTTGAGTAAATTATTTTGATCAATACTAGATTGGATTCGATCAATCTATAATTAATAATTGGTAAAGAAATTCTCTAAATTGATTTATAGAAAAGTTAAATATATTTAACTTTATCTTCGATGGAATTAATTATTTTAAGTTATTATGATGAATATTGGATTAGTTGTATAATAAGAGTTATGAAGTTATTTTTTTTTAAAAATAGATTTTTGAATAATAAAAGGATACTTTAAATTATTTCTGATATATCAAGTATTATATATAAATACGAGGAGTATTATTTGAATTAAGATTTGAAATATATTGATGCGCTCTAAATGATTTGATAGGAATTAATATTTTGATCTAAATGTATATGTTTAAACGTTACCTTAAATTATTCCTATACTGATTGCAGCTACACCCAACAGATTCTAAACCATATATATTTGATACATGCTTATCCAACTATAACAAACATAAACATAGTATGAGCTACTTGCTGCCTTCCCAACCCTTTCCTCATCGCACCCATTCACAAAACCGTCATCATCGTCGATCTCACCAATGAAGCCAGCCATCACCACCGTAACCGAACATCATCATCGCCGATCTCCCTCAATGAAGACAGCCATCACCATGACCAACCCCGCAACTGACCATCCGTCAACCACCGGTTTCCCCGACTTTCCCCTGTCCTTCCCAGATCACGCCCATCAAGTGACCATACCACAAAGATCATCGTGTCCGGACCCGTGTGTCCGTGTCCATGATTATTACAAACTTCACACAACCCTTCGTGTCCACCCCGGACACGATTCCAAATACCACCTACATACCTAGCAGACGAGCCACCTCCGTTCAAGCCAACCGAGCGCCGCGGCGTGCGCTCTACTCAAACGACGTTGTTTGCCATTAAAATTCTTTTATTGCAAATTTTAATACAAACAGAACAATGTTACAATATAGGACTTAGATGTAGTCCTAGGAGTACACTTTTGTTTATCTGGGTCCCTTGTGCCGATGAAGTGAGTGGTAATACGTTGACTCCGTTGACGATCTGACGACGGTTATCAGTTCTCTGAAGGTTTGGATTGCTCTGGATGCTGGAGCTTGCTGAGAGGAGAAAGACGTTGAGTGTCTGTATCTGCCTCTCTGGTGGTGTGTTCCTTTATTTTTTGTACGTAGGATCGTTCTGTGTGTGTGTGAAGGAAATGATCCTTCTATTTATAGCTTTGCAGGCCGGCTGCTCATGCGCGCACGTAGGATGCGCCTGTACGCGGGGACGCCAAGTGGTGATTGCTGATGGAGGCGCATGGATGATGCGCCCTGATCGAGGGGTTGAATTCTTCATACTGCTGTTGTGAGCCGGCATGTAGCAGAAGAGAAGATCTTTCTGTTGCTGAAATCTTGGGTGAGTTGAGTCAAAGGACACGTGTCGTCGACTCATGGCTCGGAGATCTCGGATTTGATGGGGAGAATGATTTGGTAGGATGCGCCTAGGACTGGGCGCATGAGAAGACTTTGGCTCGTAACCTTTAGGAGTCACGAACTATTCTGGGCGCATGGCTTTTGAGGTGCATGCAGAGCTTCAAATGGAGACTTTTCTTCTGTCTTTAGGGATCAGTAAAAAGTCTGAGGCGCATGGCTTTTGAGGTGCATGCGGATTTGAGCGCATGGCTGCGGAGGCGCATGCGAGTGGTTGGGTGGCCACGTGACAGTAGCCGTCGGAGTAAAGTAATGATGATGCTGATGTTGGCGATGCTTCGTCAACTGTTCAGACTTCGGGAGGCATGCTGCCAACTCTGTTAGTTCAGCATTTAATATTTCTGACATTCGATGGACAGCTGAGTGGGTGCGTCGATCGGTGTTCCACTAGGAGTATGGGGACGCATGGGGGCACATCATCTGTGATGTGCTTGGTACTGAAGGGCGCATCTGTGCTGATGCGCTTGATGTTGAAGGGCGCGTCTGTGTGATGCGCGGTCTGGCCGGCGCATCCGCTTCGTGACGCGTTCTTTAATGCAGCGACTGTTACGTTCTTCGAGTGCTTTAAATAGCCGTTTTGATTTGGCTGAATTCGAAGCGTCCGGTTCATCCATTAAATGCAAATTTATTGCACGAAATTCGGAGAGCCATCCACTTGGCGCATGGGTTTGATTTGCCCGCCCTATAAATAGTGGCATGGAGAGAGTGTTTGCTTCTCGTTCTCTCACGTACTTCCGACATAAACTTGTGTACTCGAATTCATTCTATTGATGAGATGCTTCCGAGGGTAAAAATACGACGCAATATCTTCGTTGATGCACTTGAAGGTGACTGTTACATCCAAAAGTCGGAGTCGAGGGCTTCCGAGGCAGGCGGAAGGTGCCTTTTGCATCCAAAGAGCCGTAGATCGGAACTGCGGTGCTGCGGCTTTGGGGGCTCTCTCTTCCTTCAAAGTGGGTGTTACCCACTCTGATTGGGTTGAGAGCTTCTCCTTTAGCCGCGGTTTCGATTACGGTCTTCCTTCTCCTTTGGAGGCTCTTTCAAATCCTCCCATGGCCACAGGTTGGCTTGCGGTGCTCTTTTTTTCCTCGGCTAGAGGGATGATTGCCACCCTCGTTCTGTTCAATAATTGCTTCATTAGTCGAAGCATTTTGATGGCGGTGAGCCTGGCTGGAAGAGCGACACATAACTGGGCTACTGAAGGGATGCACATAACTGGGATGCACATAACTGAGCTGCTGAAAAGGATGCGCCTTGCTGAGGGTGCATGGTGGGATGCACCTGACTGAGGGCGCATGGTGATTGCTGCGCCTGCTTGAGGGCGCATGGTGATTGCTGGCTGTAGACTTAGGACTTTTCTTTGTAGAAATTCTCCTTTGTACAATCTTTTCTTAGACATGTAATAGACTTTTATATGTTAAATAAAAAGTCCTCTTTCAATGTCTATACTTGTTGTTTTTGCTGTGAAGTACTTTGTCTGAGTTCTGGCGCATATAGTCTGGCGCATGGGCTTTCTGGTTCTGAAATTTCATGCTTCTACAAGACCCCCTTCAAAGTTTTCAAAACTTTTGGATAAGTTTTAGAATACTTTGAATAAGAAGCATGGTGGTAGAGGCGCATGTCTGTCGGGGCGCATAGATAATCCGCGCATTAGTGATAGGGCGCATGCTTCGCTCAGTTAATACAAATGATGACGCCTCGGTAACCGAAAAGATTAATGATGATCTTTTGGGTTTTATTTGCGGTTATCTCTTCACAGAACCCGAGGCGACGGCTGAGATCACACGTCATCGGTTCACGCGTGCGACCAAGCCCTATAAATAGGCGAGAGATGGAGAGAGAGAGAGTTCTTCTTCTCCTTGCTTTTGCCCTTTTTAGAGTTCTTCCTCAAAAACCCTAACTTTTCTTCTCTCAAAGAATGGCTCCCAAGACTCCTCGCGGCGGTGCTGGCAAGGGAAAGGAGCCGGCGGAGTATGCCGAAGAGGATGCTCCTGTCACCATTGTGACTCCGGCCGACGTTCGACCCACGGTGATGGGTGGGTGTCATCTCTTCCACTATTTTCTTTGTTCAGATGAACTTTGGATCATGCGGCTGAGTTGGTGTGCCCTAACTCTCTGCTGCCGACGCACATGGTCCCGCCGACGTGTATAGGTTTAGGCCTTTATCATGCACCGAGGTTTAACTGCTGACGCGCATGGGTTTACACCCTGATAATGAGCCGAAGCCTCTGCTGACGCGCATGGGTTTACACCCTGATGATGCGCCAGGTTGCTTTGACACACTTTGTCTTTTTGCCTGACTTTTATTTTTGTTGTGCCAGTGTCGATGACAATCCCTTTGCTGAATGAGGTCCTCCTGGATGCTTTTCTTTGTCAAATGGGAGTTGATTTTGATGAGGCGGTGATCAACCCTGCGAAGGATGCTATCTTACAAAACCAACCTCCTGAGAGAGTGCTGCAAATCCAGAACCAGTTGTCGATTTTCCTCCAGAGTATGATGGAGAGCGGTAAACTGAAATCTGCTGAATCCGAGGATGTGACTTTCTTAAAACCTGCCTTTTTGTTCGGTGACCGACTGGTCTCTTCTGAAGCGAAGATACTGAAGATCAGGGAAGACTGGTTCTTTTCTGCAAAAGGCATACATGCGGCAACTTGACCGCCAGTTGCCGCTGACGGCCTTTTACCGTTTGGCTTCAAAGAGAAGGATGCACTGGGAACTTACTCCTTCTCAAGGAGGGGCCTTAGGAGGTGCCCTTTCGATTGATGCTACCTCGAACCAGAGGGATACCTTGGCCGCTTTGCGAGCCGGTTCCTCGTTTAGTTGCCGAACTTTGCATCCCGGAGCCTCTACAGTGAAGTCCCTAGTGACACGTTTGCCTTCAGTGCTCCGACCTTTGCAAATCGGATGCTGACATCGAAGGTCACGTATCCGAAAGGTGGCTTTAGAGTTGAAGGTTGGTGTCACCATATCCCGAGGTGGGACGAGTTGACCATTTGGGTGCTTTCGAAGTTCAAGGCTGAACTTAAGGAGATTGGGCTGACGGCCGCTATCCGTGCCACACAGGCTGGCGTGGATCTCAATAAGCCTATGTTCCTCGTACTCTTGGAGTTGTTCAATACCCAGACTGGCACCTTCTATACTCCGGTGGGAGAGTTGGGGTTGGCTCTCCATGAGATGTACGAAGTGTCCAAACTTCCTTGGGGCTCGGAATCGTACGAGGAATATTTCTCGTCGAATGAAGAGATCCAGGTTCTGGAAAATAAGGACCCGAAGATGATGTCTGTTTTCAAAGAAGTGGCGAGCCATCATTATCTAATGCACCGGAAGGACAAAGACAAGACTCGGCCTCATGTGACTGCTTGGAGGGATCACGTCTTCAAGCAAGATTTGGCGGATTCCTCGAGGATCCGGTTTACGATTCCGCAAGGGCTGAAACCCGCAGAAGTGACTTCTGAAATAAGCCAGCTGGACGAGAGGACCCCTCGTTCCAATGAGAGTGGCGAGAACGCGTATAGCTGCTTCTGGCACTGTGCGCACCGGATGTCGTCTAAGGCGGTGCTGACGGCATTATTGATGATATGGCTCCGGGATTGTGTGTTTACGGGCGGATCTGGTATAGTGGAGAGGGTACTCCGGAACCTTATTTTGCCCGCCGTGAAATTGGTCTTTGGATGACCTTTAGCTCTCCTCCCCGCGATGGTGTGTAACCTGTTGCGGGATTTGAGGACCTTTGCTGATGATGTGATCCATGGGAGAGATAGAAACGACAACTTTTCCCGGGCTGAGCTACCATTCCATTATCTTATGGGATGGTTGATTCTGCATCAACCGAACGTGATGAGTCCTGGTCCGGAGGAGGATCATGTTGAAGGTGATGCCTTTATCCGCCGCTTCTATAAGAGGAAGTGGTTACATACTGGCGTCCCCGTTTGCAGGAGAGTTTTGTCCTACCTTCAGGGGTGGGAGATTGTCAAGGTTGGCCCTATCTTCAAAGATTTTGAGGCTGACCAAGATTTAATCGACTCTGGTGAAGATGCGATTACTCTGCCGAAATAGGGTTTTCGTTGGTTGCAAGATCTGCCCAGCCGGTTTGCTCGCCAGTTTGGCTATACCCAGCTAATGTTGCGGAATCCCAGTAATAGTCTGGGGTTTGTCGGGAGTTTGCTGGATGGAGCCCGGGGCTGGCAATATTATAATGCCGGGAGCACTGGTGTTCGTTTACGCCAGTTCGCAACCCTCGGCCACAGATCCTGTATTCGGCCGCCACGCTGTATTGCACTATGAATACTGTATCTCCTGGTTATGACAGGGAGACTAGTTTCATTGTTGGAACTCAGCTGGAGGCCACGGCGAATATGTTGATAGCGGCCCGGTCATATCGTCCGCCGAAATTGGCAGGATATCGGGCTGCTGCTGCAACATCAGTGAGGGATCCCTCTGTTGGGAAGAGGCGGTTGACGCAAAAGCCGGCTTGTCTGTACCAAAAAGGCCGAAAAAGACGACGACTCCAAAGGCAACATGAGTGCCGCCTGTAATGCCAGTGGAATCAGTTCCTCCTGAGGTAAGGAGTCCTCCGTAATTTTGGTTCATCTTGTCATTTTGGTGACTTGTGCTTTTCTTCTTGTAGGGATCGTCGAAGAAGAAGACCCGTGATTCGAAACCGGGTGTTAGTAAACCGAAGGAAGTGGCAAGCTCTTCTGACGAGCGCATTCCTCCGATGTTAATGTCTCCAATAGAGGAGAATCCTGAAGATATTCCTGCGGAGGTTCTAGTATCTCCAGACTTTGTTGAAAAAGATGCGGAGGTTGCAACAACTTTCAAGATGGTGCCAGCTGCCGTGGGGGCCTTGGACGTTGAGGGTCCAGCGGACACGGGGCTTCGTGATGATGAAGTGGAGTGGAGTTCGTCGTCTTCGGATGACGTTGCTCCAGAGTTACAAGAGTCTGTCGCGGGGGCGACAGGTATGGTTGGGACAGAGGAGAGGGTTGATTCCCCTCCTCGTCATGATGAGGGGAGGTCGGCGGTAACACTGCCGAGCCCTACCCCAGACTCAGCAGCGGAAGCTGAGGTGGCCACCGATCAGGAGGTAGCGACGGATCCTGTCCCTGTAGAGGGATTTGTTGAAGAGAATCAGACTCGACTGGTGGTCCTGGCTTCAGGGGCGAGTCAGGAGACAAGTGTTGATCTCCCTGTTCTGCTAGGGGAGGTACTGGCTGCTGATAGGATGTTGGGGGCTGAAGAGGTGGCCACTGACATCGGTGGTTCTTCCGAGTTTGTGAAGGATAAGGGTGTGATGGAACCCTCGGTTGCTCCTTCCACTTGGGGTACTATCTCGACGCCTGTCCCGACTTCTTCTGTTCCCTTGGCTCCTCGGGCTAGCAGTCCAGCCCCTGTTGATGAAGAGCCTGTTGGTACCGAGGTTCCAGCCTCGCAGGTTGAGGTCGGCGGGTCTTCCTCCGGTCCGCTAACTACAGCAGCTCCTCCAACTCCTGCTATGACATCGCAGGTGCTGGCGGATGCAGATGAATATGTGAAATTCATCGTCGAGGCGGTATATAAAATGCTGCAGAGGGGTGTATCTGCGGTGATGGACGCCAATGGGAGCTTTGCGACGGCAAGAACTCTTGCACTGTCTTATATCAACCTGATCCGTCTTCACCAGGGCCATGATCATATGGCCGAGATCCTGGAGGCTTCGGTGGTTGAGCTGGACCAGCGGCTTTTCGAACTTCAGCGCATCCAGCGAAATGATCTCTCCGTCTTGATAGATGCGGAGAAGGAGAAGCTGATCGCCGAGATTGAGTCTTCTTACCAGGCCACTGTGAGTGTCTGGGAACGTGAAGTAGCTGAGACTGAAGCTGCAGTGGAGCATTTATCTCAGTCTATGCGGGAGACAGTGGAGACGCGAACTGCGTTGGACGCTAATATCGCGGAGATTGACGCCCAGTTCTGCCGCCTTGAGGACCAGCGGGCCCGACTCCTATTAGACGCCGAACGTGTCCAGGCTGAACACGTAGCATCCAAGAAGGAGGAAGCAACTTTCACTCACCGGCCTCTTGCCCTGGCTCAGCAGCGATAACAGCTTGATGAGAAGCATGAGAACGATACTTCTGCTGAGGCTGTTGAAGCGATGCGTCAAGAAGCTGAGTGTCGAGTCCTGGCGACTGTGGAGACTCGTACGGCAGACTTGAGACGCCGAATTAGAGAGCTTTCAGCCAACCCTGGGGATGTTTAGGGATTGTAGCCTCTTCTTTTTTGTATTTTTGCAACTCTTGCTGGGGATAGTGTAGTCCTTTACTCTCTTTTTTTAGAAATAAAGAAGTACACAATTTTCTGTGATGTGTTCATTTTTGTTTGTCATGAACTTGATGATTTGTGTGGACCTATTATCTTTTACGCACCTTGGCTTTTAGGTACAGATAATAAGTTTGAAAGAACCAACATGTTTGCTCAGAGGTAATGTGGACGTGGCAACTATGGGGTTCAAATGATAGAATCTTCCTACTCAGAGGTGTTATGGACATGGTAGGAATGACTCTGGGGGATACGCGGAACTACTCAGAGGTAATGTGGACGTGGAAGTTCTGCGATCAATGTACGACAACGCAGGGGCTGTCTGTACGGGATGTTTACTCAGAGGTAATGTGGACGTGGTAAACATGAAGGATAGCACAGGCTTACGGAGTGTAAGATTCCGCTTTGTAGGGTGTAGGGGAACATCTCAGAGGTGATGTGGACGTGGTTGTCTTTCTACTGGAGGATGCTACAGAATAGCTGGGTTCCGGAAGCGTATGATTTCATTAGAAGGGAATTGTCTGTGAGTCCTGATGATTGGATCCACAGATCCCCTTGTGGAAGTACATGTCTGAAAGATGTCAAGAGTAGTACTTCTTTAGGAACTTGCCGTTGATGGGCATCATGAATAAGTCCCTATTAGGTTTGGAGAGGCGGTAAGCACCGTTTGAGTATACCGTCTCTATAATGAAAGGTCCTTCCCACTTGGGCTCGAACTTTCCTGGTGTCTTGTGAGTTAACACCATTGGCCTCCTGACTGCCAGAACCAGGTCGCCAACTTGGAAAGTCCTCTGCTTCACCTTCTTGTTGAAAGCCTGTGATATACGGGCTTGGTAGAGTTCGATGCGTTGTTGAGCTAGGAGACACTTTTCATCAAGTGCCTCCAGTTCTCGCAGACGACGACGTTGATTGTCTTCTTCTGTGAGTTGGTTTGTGATTGCTACGCGAAGTGAAGGTATCTGAATCTCGAGAGGCAGTACCGCTTCGCTCCCGTAGACCAGGGAGAATGGTGTGTTGCCTGTTGGGGTCCGTACCGTTGTGCGGTAGGCCCAAAGGCATTCACCGAGCTTCTCGTTCCAGTCGCGTTTGTTGGATACCACGACCTTTTTGAGTAGCCTGACGATAGTTTTGTTGAACGCCTCGGCCAATCCGTTTGCTGCCGGATTGTAGGCGGTTGATGTCACATTTTGAATGCGATTCTTATCACAGAATCTGCTGAAAATATGGCTGATGAACTGAGGACCATTATCGTGAATAATCCTTCGGGGCACCCCGAAACGGTAGATGACGTGGTGCTTGATGAAGCTGATCACTCTGGAGCTTTTCACTTCTGCTAGCGGAACTGCTTCTGCCCATTTGGAGAAGAAGTCGGTGATGGCTAGGATGAAGCGGTGTCCTCTCGATGAAGGAGGGGTGATCGGTCCCACAATGTCCATGCCCCAAGCTTCGAAGGGCCAGGAGGCGACTGTAGGATGTAGTGGTTCTGACGGTGTATGAATGAAGTCTGCGTGAAGCTGGCACGCATGGCACTTCTTAGCATATTCAACAGCGTCAGCGGCCATGGTTGGCCAGTAGTAGCCCATGCGTCGTAGTCGGTCCTGCAACTTAGGGCCAGGTTGATGCGCTCCGCAAGTTCCGTCATGAGCTTCTCGAAGGGCTTCGGCTGCTTCTTTGTTAGACAAACATCGAAGGAGAAGTCCATCGTAGGAGCGTCGGTACAGCATTTTTGTAGCTGTATCGTAGTAGAATCGAAGAGAGCGTCTCCTGACTGAGACGGCTTCTTTCGGGTCTTCTGGGAGAATTCCGTAGACGGTGAAGTCGATGAACGGGAACCTCCAGTCTCGGACATTAACACCAGTATTTGTCGGCATGGCATGGGCCATGTGTGAGCATAGGTTGTTTTTAGGATAGACCCAGTCTCTCCCGACCATCGTAACATAGTGTTGAGTCCCGAGGGGTGCTGCCAATGAGGCCGCGAGGCCAGCCAAAGCATCGGCCTCCAAGTTTTGTAGATGGGGTACATGTTCGATGAAGAACCCAGTGAAGGTTGAAATGATGTTCAATGCAACTTCATGGTAAGGGATTAGATCTTCGTAGCGAACCTCATATTGCCCTCTGATCTGGTTTACGACGAGTTTTGAGTCGCCGTAGGCTTCCAGATGATCCACCCCCAGCTGTTGCGCCAGCTGGAGTCCCATAATGAGCGCATTGTACTCGGCAACATTATTGGAGCACGGCTTCGAAAGGGAGTAAGCACGCTGGATGACCAGCTGATCGGGGGAGACTAATACCACCCCCACTCCTGCGATGATTTGGCCTTTGGGGCCTGTTCTTAAAGCGCCATCGAAAAACATCCGCCATACGGAGCCTTCTTCGGCGACGTTTGATTCTTGGACCTCATCCGGGATGTCTTCATAGAGTTTTGAGGACTCTGGGATGGGGTGTGCAGCTAAAAAGTCGGCCAGAGCTTGACCCTTAACAGCTTTTTGCAGAACAAACACCATGTTGTACGGTGTTAGCAAGATCGCCCATGTGGCTCGCCGGGAGTTCAATGATCCTGGCTTCGTCATGAGGACTCTTAGCGGATTGACTCGGGAAATGACATGAATTGTCTGGCCCGAGACATAATGACGAGTCTTCTGGATGGCAAATACTAAAGCCAAGCACTCTTTTTCAACAGGGTTGTACCGGTGTTCGGCCCCGATGAGTGTTCGACTGAGGTAGTAGATTGCTTGCTCATAGCCTGTATCGTTGTTCTGAGCTAGCAGAGCGCCGAGGGAATAATCTATGGCACGAACATAAAGGAGAAACGGTTTGCCGGCGACGGGTGCCACCAGGACTGGTGGGCTCGTCAAGTAGGCTTTGATGTCGTCGAAAGCCTTTTGGCATTCCTCTGTCCAGACGTAAGAGACTCCCTTCTTCATGAGCTGGGTGAAGGGTTGACATTTGCCGGAGAGGTTTGCTATGAACCTCCGGATGTATGCCAGACGTCCCTGTAGGCCTCGAAGTTCTCAAAGGTTCTTCGGAGGGTCCCTATCAAGGATGACTTTGGTCTTCTCGGGATCGACATGAATGCCTTTCGCCGTGATGATGAAGCCCAAGAACTTTCCGCTAGAAATCCCTAGGAAGGATTTAGCGGGGTTCATCTTGAGTTGATGCGCCCGCATGAGATCGAAGACCGTCTTGAGGTCTTGTAGGTGATCCCCTTTGAGACGGCTCTTGACTGCGATGTCGTCAACATAGCATTCGACTGTCTTGCAAAGATGGTGACGGAAAATGGTGCTCATAGCTCGTTGGTATATCGCACCGGCGTTCTTCAAGCCGAAGGGCATCACTGTGTAACAGAAAACGCCCTTTGGAGTCCTAAATGACGTGTGTTTTACGTCATCGGGGAACATCTTGATTTGGTTGTAGCCCGAATATCCGTCCATGAAAGACATGCGCTCGAAGTCGCATTTGTTGTCGATCATCACGTCGGTGATTGGAAGCGGGAATTCGTCCTTCGGGCAAGCAGAGTTGAGATCCATGAAGTCGATACAAACTCGTATCTTCCCATTCTTCTTGGTGACGGGGACGACGTTGGCTACCCAATATGGGTATTGTTCTTCACGGATGAAGCCGCTGGTCAAGAGCTTGTCCACCTCCTGATCGATGGCGTTCATGATATCCGGACGGAAGCGTCGCTGTTGTTGTTTGATAGGCTTGGCATCAGGTAAGATGTTTAGCCTATGTATCCCGATCTGGGGATCAAGTCCCGGCATATCTTCGTAGCTCCATGCGAAGACGTCGATATACTCTTTAGCCAGCTGGATTAAAGATTCTCGGTCTTCTCCTTTTAGGCTTTTGCTGACGAAGATGGGTTTGGAAGAAGATCCATCCCCAAGGTTGATCTGCTCGACTTCGTCTTCGGTGGGAGGTTCACGTAATTCAAAACGAGACTCCCACTGTTCTTCCAGGTGCTGAGCCCAAGGTTCTTCTTCGAAGAATTGTGGCGCTTGGTCTTCGCCTTCTTCTTCTTGAGATTGTGCAGAAGTCATATTGGCTGACAGCACTCTCTTGAAGACTGAGCCGATACTGGTATCGTAATCCCATGTTGATGCTTCAGACGAGTGATAATGTTCTATCTCTTCTGCGTCTGAACTCTCCGGAGTTGACGGTGGCGCGACATAGCCTACCCCCCGTCGAGTTCTATTCTAGTAGTCCTGCGGCTTTCCTTTAGGAGTCGGAAGCCGAAGAGGGAGACGTCGACCTTTGCCGTAGTTCAGTCCTTTGTTGCTTTTTAGGTCGTAACCCATCTTCTGGATGAGGTACTTTACGACGTCTGTGTACCGATAGAGTTGCATTCTGCCGGCATCTGGTTCTGGCTCGAGTGGCGAAAGGTCTTGATGACGCTCAACTTTGCCAAAGATGATGGATTCTTCGTCTCGACTATATGGCGGGACTATGTAACAGACTCCTTGAGACGGGACTACTCGATTTACAAATACGAGATTTTATCTCGCGGGATTACATTGTCGAGAGAGGGGGCATCTACATCAGCCGAGATATAGTCCCCCAGCTCTTCATCTGTAAGCACTGGAGTAGGATCAGAAGAGTCCACCCCAGTGTTGGTCTTGGAGTCCGAGATGACTACGTGGGCCTTCTCTGGCGGCTGGGATGGCGGCGGCCTGCCTTTAAGACGCACCTTCAGAGGTGCCTCTGCTGTGCCTCCGGTGATTGGTGTCTTCCCCTGTAGTTTTGCCACGAGGGGAGCCGACGTTTGAGGCGGCTTTCCCTTGAGCCGTATCTTCAGGGGAGCTTCAGGAGCAGCTGGTGCTTTCCCGGGTAGCTTAATGCTCATGGAAGGCAACTTCTGAGGCGGTTTGCCTTTGAGTTGGATCTTCAAAGGAGCGTCGGGAGTGACCTTAGGCTCCATGTCCGGCTCTGCTGCCGTTTCTGCTTCGTCGTCAGCATCATTGGCTTTCTCCTCGTCAGGTGACTTGTATAAGTCGGCATCGGTGAAGTAGTCTTCAATCCCTTTGAAAGGATCGATGTCCGCGAACTCCGTACGAATGACATTGTTGGTGGACACGTACTTCATACATTGGTGGAGCGTGGATGGCACCACCATATATTCATGCAGCCATGGGCGACCCAACAGAAGGTTGTAGTTGACTTCGGCGTCCACGACATAACAAGTGACTTCGGTTCTGAGGTTACCGATGTGGCACTTTAGTCGTATCTTGCCCAGTGGTTCGCTTTTGCTGGCGTTGAAGTCACTGAATGTTGTGTTGGAGGGTGCCAGTCGGTACATTGGGATCCCCAGTGTTGAGAGCAGCGTCTTCGGGAGGATGCTGAGGGAAGACCCCGGATCGATCTGAATCCGCTTTACCTTGACTGAACCGATATACCCGGTATAATACAGCGGCCGGTTATGTCGGTTGTGCTTGAGCAGCATGTCTTATTGGATGAAAGTTATGTTCGGGATAACTTTATCCGCATAATGACAGTACGCACATATAGTTGGGAGATCCTCGGGCTGCTTGACCTGACTGAAAAAGGATTCAGCATCTTTCAGAGCTTCACAGAGAACTTTGCGGGAGTCTTTGGACAGAAGAAGGAGCTCGAACAGAGATAGGTGGGCAGGAGTACTGGCCAGTTGTGCCAGTATATCGAAGTTGTGGGGCTTGGCTAGCCCCGAAGCATTCTCCTTTCGTAGAGGTCTGTCGAAACGAGCCTCCACGTGCTTCTGCTTATTGGCTGCTGAGGGCTTAGATGGACCCTCCTCCTGGGCAGCAGGGACGGTGCAAGGAGGCACCACCTCGGCGGCAGCTTCGTCGGGTTGGACGTTCTGTTGTGAACGCATCTGCACAGGAAGTGCCTCTTCCGTTGAAGAAGAGACCGTGCGGCAAGACTTGATCTTCCTGCCTTTGGATTTGGAGGTAGGGCGTACCTCCGATTGAGTCACCTCGAAGACGAGGTCGGGGTGAACCCATTTGACCTCTCCTCGAGATGTGGTGAGTGGGATGAGTCCACTCACGTTGTCACGGGTAGGTGGTAAGTTAACCACCTCCATTGTCACCTTAGGGATGGGGACGACGCCATCCTGTGTTGTTGTTGGCGGCAAGGTGCCGAACTGGAGTGACACCACGTTGGCCGACACCGTCTTCTCCTCGTAGTCGACGGAGATTACATCCGCATTGATCATGTGCTGGATGTAATTCTTGAGGACATAGCAGTCCTTGGTTGGGTGTCCGACAAACCGATGGTAGTGACAGTACCTCGGGTTTTCCACTTTCCCAACTTCGTCGGGACGCTTCGGGTCCGGAAGCTTGATCTTGTCACCCTGCTTCAGTATAGTTGCAGGGTGTCTTCGTCGTTGAACGAATAAACCTCCTTTGGCCTTGGTGCGAGTGGAGGGTTCTGAGTAGGTGCTGACGCACCTTTTGAGGCATTGACAGTTAATGCATGTTTCCCCTTTGTCTCTCGTCCGGGGTTGTTGGCTGCAGGCCGTTTCCCCTTATCCTCAAAGGCAGGGAAACTGACTCCCAGAAAACGAGCATTGGCCGCCTTCTTCTCTGCGACTTCTGCTTCAATGATCAGGGAACTCCAGTCGGGAGGAGGAGTGGAGTTGAGCCAGAGTTTGACTGCAGGCAACATGTTCTTGCTGCAAAAGAAGAGGAGTGCATGTTCTGGCATGCCCGGGGGCAGTCTGAAGCAGGCCTATCGGAAGCGTTCGATGAACACTCGAACTGTTTCCTTCTCCTTCTGGCGTATCTCTATATGGGACGCCATCGTCATGTCCTTCCCGTCGTCGTAGAAATGGTCGAGAAAAAGGCGCGTGAGGTCGTCGAAGGAAGATATGGAATTGTCGGGGAGGCTGCAGTACCAGTCGTACGCCACTCCCTTCAGAGCCCCGATAAATATGCTAGTAAGTAGCGCGTCCTCCTTCGAAAGATGTCCCGTCTGAGACTGGAAGTACGTCAGGTAGCGACGTGGAGAGTCCTTCCCGTCGTACGGCGTCAGTATTTGTGGTTTATACTTTGGAGGATAAACCACCTTGTTCCACTCGAGGGGATAAGGCTGGGGGATGCCCATCTTTTGGCGCTCCTCTTGTCTCGTCTTGGACTCAAAGCGCTCGCGCAAGTCCCTGATCATCTCGACCACGTCCTCCATAGAGCTGAGAGTCGGGGAAGGTGGTACCACCTGATGTGAGCATTTGAAGGCTCCGACGTCCGAGGTGCTTCTCGGCGATCTGTGTCCGAGGATACCCGTTGAAGGGGTACACTCGATTCTCCATTGGCCCCTGGGTCGGGTCCGGTAGAAGGTGTCCTGGCCAAAGCTGACCGTATCTCAAACACTGCTTGAGTCAGTGTTTGCATGGAGGCAGAGAGGGTTTTGAGTCCTTCCTCCAGGGTATCTATGTGCTGGACGAGGTCTGTTGGCGGCACATCAGACTCGATATCAGCCCCAGTCACGTTTACTGTCATGACGCGGCCGGGAGTGGATGGATGGGTCGAGGCTTCACTCTCGGCCTCAGTCTCTTATAGGGTTGCCTCTCCTGGAGCCTCGTCTTGGCTACCCCCGGCTTTGTTCGGGAGAACATTCACCACGGGCGTATCTGCAAGGGCCTGATTACCCTCAGCTTCATCTTGAAGGGCCTCTTCGTCTCCGGAACTCGGGTCCGCAGATGCCAGACCACCCCCAGCTATGTTCTGGGGGATATCCTCGTCTTCAAGGGCTTCTGGGAGGCTGACTTCGCCTCGAGGATCTGCCCCAGATGTGCTTTGGACACCCTCGTCTTCGGAAGGAGGCTCGACAAGGGTCTGACTACCCCCAGCTTCCTCCAAGATCTTCTTCCTCCCCCGAGTGCCTTCAAACACTCCGGAGGATGAGACAGCTGTCTTGGTTTTCCTCGGCTGGCTTTTGGACGAGGAAGAGGAATTGCCAGTCGCCTTTCCGACCGACGAGGAGTTAGAGATCACGTTGCATGAAGCAACCCTTGGCTCCTCTTTTGTTGACACCTTCGTCCCGAGGCGACGTCGGAGGGGTGTCGATGATTGCAGCCGCTGGAACACTGACTGCCTTGGTGGAACTGCCGTCTTGCAACAGCAGTTGATGGTGACCACAGCACAAGTATGCCCCGTGAGAGGCGCATCATGCTTGTCAATCATCTCTTCTGATCGGCGCTTGTGAGTGATCACGTTGCGCAGATCGTTGGAGGAGAGTGCCACCTTCGTACCCCCTTTAGGCGCATGGCAAGGCCAAGCGCCAGGGTGGTCAAGTGTGTGCTGCGTCCCCTGATCTAACACCAAACAGGCATTCCGATCAGAAGTGGAGGAACCACAATATTTGAAGTGACTTGAACGAACCTCAAACGCATAACCAGAGGAGACGCGGGAGTTCAAGACCACTGGATTTGCCATACTCGACTTGGTTGTGCACGCAATAGATGCGCCCAAGTGAGACGAGGACTTTGAAGTTCGGCTCGTTTCAGGCGCAGAAGCACCTGAGTCGACCTTGTACAGCTTACCATCAGCAGTGTGCATGATTGTGAGCGCATGCTTCTGGCTTGCTGCTGGCATAGTACGTTTGGGGTGCATGGCCCGTGCCGCCTTAGATTTCTTCGTACCAGCCCGCTGGGGCGCATAGTAATTAGAATCCAAATTCTCTTCGCCATTACATTGACTGAGTCTGTCAAAGACAGAGACTTTCTGTGGCGCATCAGAGGTGATGCACGGGGCATTGGCTGCGCCCCTGCTCCATCGACGCATCTTCCTCGCCTGAGAGGGAGATGGCTGGGGAATGTGGTTAGCCGCACGCTTCTCCGAGAGATGCGCTGCACCTGTGGGCGCATCTTGGTTGCTGAGGACGTCAACGGGAAGGGATGGCTGGATTGGCGCATCCCCTTCGGTGGTGGTGCCTGAGGCGTCGACCTTGCGCACCCAGACTCGACGGGTCTTCTTCGGCTTCGGCAGCCGCTTCGAAGGACTCGCACTTCCTTCAGAGATGAACTCCTCATACGCCTGTTGATTGAGGCGTACGACCAGCGTCTTGTGGGAGGAGCCCACCTTCACGTCATCGGATTGCGACACAGCTTTCTCCATGGAGGAGAAAGAGGTCCCCAGCAGTGTCGCCAGCTTGTTTGCCATTAAAATTCTTTTATTGCAAATTTCAATACAAACAGAACAGTGTTACAATATAGGACTTAGATGTAGTTCTAGGAGTACACTTTTGTTTATCTGGGTCCCTTGTGCCGATAGAGTGAGTGGTAATACGTTGACTCCGTTGACGATCTGACGACGGTTATCAGTTCTCTGAAGGTTTGGATTGCTCTGGGTGCTAAAGCTTGCTGAGAGGAGAAAGATGTTGAGTGTCTGTATCTACCTCTCTGGTGGTGTGTTCTTTCGTTTTTTGTACGTACGATCGATCTGCATGTGTGTGAAGGAAATGATCCTTCTATTTATAGCTTTGCAGGCCGGCTGCTCATGCGCGCACGTAGGATGCGCATGTACGCGGGGACGCCACGTGGTGATTGCTGATGGAGGCGCATGGACGATGCGCCCTGATCGAGGGGTTGAATTCTTCATACTGCTGTTGTGAGCCGGCACGTAGCAGAGGAGAAGATCTTTCTGTTGCTGAAATCTTGGGTGAGTTGATTCAAAGGACACGTGTCATCGACTCATGGCTCGGAGATCTCGGATTTGATGGGGGGAATGATTTGGTAGGATGCGCCTAGGACTGGGCGCATGAGGAGACTTTGGCTCGTAACCTTTAGGAGTCACGAACTATTCTGGGCGCATGGCTTTAGAGGCGCATGCAGAGCTTCAAATGGAGACTTTCCTTTCGTCTTTAGGGATCAGTGAAAAGTCTGAGGCGTATGGCTTTTGAGGCGCATGCGGATTTGAGCGTAGGGCTGCGGAGGCGCATACGAGTGGTTGGGTGGCCACGTGGCAGTAGCCGTCGGAGTAAAGTAATGATGATGCTGATGTTGGCGACGCTTCGTCACCTGTTCAGACTTCGGGAGGCGTGCTGCCAACTCTGTCAGTTCAGCATTTAATGTTTCTGACATTCGATAGACAGCTGAGTGGACGCGTCGATTGGCGTTCCACTAGGCGTATGGGGACGCATGGGGGCGCATCCTCTGTGATGCGCTTGGTACTGAAGGGCGCGTCTGTGCTGATGCGCTTGATGTTGAAGGGCACATCTGTGTGATACGCGGTCTGGCCGGCACATCCGCTTCGTGACGCATTCTTTAATGCAGCGACTGTTACGTTCTTCGAGTGCTTTAAATAGCCGTTTTGATTTGGCTGAATTCGAAGCGTCCGGTTCATCCATTAAATGCAAATTCATTGCACGAAATTCGGAGAGCCATCCACTTGGCGCATGGGTTTGATTTGCCCGACCTATAAATAGTGGCATGGAGAGAGTGTTTGCTTCTCGTTCTCTCACGTACTCTCGACATGAACTTGTTTACTCGAATGCATTATGTTGATGAGATGCTTTCGAGGGTGAAAATGCGACGCAATGTCTTCGTTTATGCACTTGAAGGTGACTGTTACATCCAAAAGTCGGAGTCGAGGGCTTCCGAGGCAGGCGAAAGGTGCCTGTTGCATCCAAAGATAGGGATGCTCAGGCCTCGTCTTCGTTGTGCAGGAAGAGCCGTAGATCGGAATTGCGGTGCTGCGGCTTTGGGGGCTCTCTCTTCCTTCAAAGTGGGTGTTGCCCACTCTGATTGGGTTGAAAGCTGCTCCTTTAGCCGCGGTTTCGATTACGGTCTTCCTTCGCCTTTGTAGGCTCTTTCAAATCCTCCCCTGGCCACAGGTTGGCTTGCGGTGATCTTCTCTTCCTCGGCTAGAGGGTTGATTGCCACCCTCATTCTGCTCAATAAATGCTTCATTAGTCGAAGCATTTTGACGGCGGTGAGCCTGGCTGGAAGAGCGGCACATAACTGGACTGCTGAAGGGATGCATATAACTGGGATGCACGTAACTGAGCTGCTGAAAAGGATGCGCCTTACTGAGGGCGCATGGTGGGGGGCGCATGACTGAGGGCGCATGGTGATTGCTGCGCCTGCTTGAGGGCGCATGGTGATTGCTGGCTGTAGACTTAGGACTTTTCTTTGTAGAAATTCTCCTTTGTACAATCTTTTCTTAGACATGTAATAGAATTTTATATGTTAAATAAAAAGTCCTCTTTCAACGTCTATACTTGTTGTTTTTGCTGTGAAGTACTTTGTCCGAGTTCTGGCGTATATAGTCTGGCGCATGGGCTTTCTGGTTCTGAAATTCGATGCTTCTACAGACGTGATCCAGCCGCCGAGCTCGAACCCATCCTCCCAATCGTGTTGCCGCTCCCCGTCTAGGATTGGGGCCCCGCCACTAGATCTGCTCAGGATGAGCCCCTATCCGGTGCCACTATTTCCGGAGCCGCCGGTTCGTCACCCCGCCTTCTCGAATCAACTCGCCATCGAGGGCCAGTCGACCGCGTCACCACCACACGAGCACTGCGAGGAGATGAGCGCCACCGTATCCGTGCCGAACGTCGACCGCCGATGGGAGCCGTGCGTCAGCCCTTCGCGCCCCGAGCGACCGTCGCGATGGCGTCGAACGCCACCCGCGGATCCGTTGGCCTCCTACGCCGAGGACTTTGCAGCAACCCGCACCACCCTCCTAGCTTTCAGCACCGCGAGCAGTCCTCGGTGGGCTCCTGGGCCGTTGATTCCTCTGTTGGACCTCCCCAGCAACTCGATCTCGCGCCTAGCGGAGACATGACCATGACGACCCCCTTCTACGGCCATCGCCGTGGAACCGAGCCTCTCGCCGGCGCCAGCAGGTGAAACCCTCTCTCTACCACCCCTCTTCTCTGCACCAACCTCTCTCCCTCTCTCGAATTCTTGTTTTTAAGGGATAAAATTTGAGTTAGCTGGCCCTTCCCTTCTATGTGAACTATTACCAAGGATTTGATTACTGAGGATTTTTGGGGAGGAATGAATGAAGGGGGACAGCTTCACTGATGTCTTGATTAAGAAATAAATCCTAGTTTTTTTATTAATAAACTGATTAATTATAGAGATACCTACTAATTGCTATTGTTATTATTAATAACAGTAAGTTAGGGTTTCTATTCTTTGGGTTGTATATTTTATGTGGGCTTTGAGCCATTGGAAATCCTATTTGAAATATTAGTATCTGTATTGGGCCAGTATTAATATATTTCAGCTTTAGTGATGATGTCAAATTGGGTTTAGCCATATAAATTATTTTCTTGGCTTTCAAAGTATTTTAACTAAAATTATTTAACTAGCAAAATATAGTTTTCTAGTATTATAAATATTCTCTAAAGTTATATATATTTATTTATTAATACAAATTCTTTTTAATTTCTATCTCGATCGTGACTAGCCGTAAGTTCTAATTTCTTGTGAAACGGACCACTTCATATTTATAGTAGCTAATTAGACTCAACGGGTGATTTTGTGCACGGCCGTCGGAATCCAATTTTGGACATACCATTGGGTTTGTATCATCAAAACGAATCCGTAGACATGTAGTTTGACGACTTTAGAGACCATTGACTCTGGCATACTTTTCGATGTAAAACGGATCCAACGACGGACATCATTTTTGCCCGAAATTACCGTTTTACCCCTGTGTCCAGAATTGGACTTAAGGACAGACAATCCTAGCTAATTTGACTACTCTGAGAACGTTGGTAATGTTTATTTCAGTATCTGGAGACTTTTTGCATGTGTTGACTTTAGTGACTCATCTGATGTGGTTGTACTATCGGTTTCTCCAACTAAGGATCTCAGGCAAGTGCACTTTCTGATTGCTTTCGATTCATAGTATTCTTTTTATTTCATGTTTATACATATATCTTGCTGCTTGTTGACACGCTCGTCACACGGAGTAGTCGAGAGGGGAAATATCTTAGTAGACATGTGGACTACCCAGAAATATCCCCAAAATGTCTATTCTTGCATGATAGCAGCTGCACACGACACATGCAGTGTGCTGGATTTACCTCCTAGCTGTTCACATGTCGAAAAGGATATTTCACACCACATAGGTAGTTGTCTTTTATTTATTTTTCCTTTTTTCCTCCACCGTGCCATGTCATCAGTACTTACCAGTTTTCATATCTCATATGTTATTTTCATGTCTTGTTAATTCTATTGTGTTTTCACATTATCGTCGGTTTGTGTACTTGTTCTATTTCTGACTAGAAACCAACATTTTTCAGGTTAGCTGTAGCTTCTTTGGCATTGGGAGATACGGGGTACTTGCAGACATAAACCTAAAAATAAATAGCAAATGTATCATTTTTTATTAATTGTGAGAAATTGTATTTTCATTAAATTTAAATGTTGTAATAAATTTAGAAATATGAATGAGCAATAAAGTTTATTTTTGAGCATTTATTTTCTTGCGGGCTTGACAGCGTTCTACCGCCGACTCTACGGTGTAGGCTGGCTTGGACACGTCTCGTATCCAAAAAAGCGGGTACGGGTCGTGACAGGTTTTTGTGGGGGCCCATGCAGGTCAGTTTTTGCAAATTGTGCGAACTCGTGGTAGTACCATATTAGTCATACTACTGCGAGCCTGCGACTAGGAAATGCTCATTCACAAGTAGGAGTAAATCAATTTTAAGAGAATGGTTAGGACTAGGAGTCCCTAATTTAATTTGACATTGGGTAGTTAAGGTTGCTACATAGGTCTCACTAGACGACTCTCATAGAAGGATGCACTATCACATTTTGATTCGACAGTATTTCTAAGGAATGTAGATTCGTAACCCTCTTTCCGAAATTTTGAAAATATCCTTTATTTACTTATTTAAATTAAATATGATTTTTAGAAGTTTAGAAATATTTAATTTAATTAATTATTATTATGGAATATCTTAGTCATGGTTAAATTTTGGAGTGTAAAATGACTGGAAACTATGGCACGAATAGTGCAGTGGCGTGCTTTAACTAGTGTATTAGCCATGGTAGAAAAGGCTGAGCCATAGGTGTGACCCAACTAGGAAAACCAGGCCAAGTTGTGACTTGACCCAAAATATGTATATATATTTATTTATTTATTATTAGGATTATTGGTTCTTAGAAATTTCGATTGTTCCAAACCAGCCCGAACCCGACCCAAGTCCTGGTGATCGTGTAATGCGACCTACGTCGTCCATGTAGGATGTGTATATATGTGTTTGTAGTCTATTTCTAATATTGTGAATAATTTCTATAAATTATATATTGAATATAATATATGTATTATTGCTATTTAGATTTACATTTTTTTGGAAATAGGATAACCTTCTCTTAGAATGATACTTTGGAATTTTTAGGATTCACTTAGACTATACATATATAATTGTGTATGAATATATTCATAATAGGTAGACATGGTGCTTTATACATATTTTTTTTCTATCTTGAATATTAGAGAAATGTAAACTTAGGTTATTTCTTTTGCCTTCGGCCATTTTCTTCCTAATCACGATCATTTGTACAACTTTATCATGTGTCTTTTCTAAACATCGTCATATCATCAGTTCATATCATTTATGATCTTTTACTAGGACCTAAGGAATTATTTTTAAAATAATTTCTCACTCAATTGTCCATTAATCTCAAGTTAGGTTTTTAGATTCAAGAGAGTTATCCTTCTTAATTAATTGTTTTCCTTTCAAGAATGGATATTCATATTTGAAGAACAGGTACTTACATTTTTCTATCTTTATCAACTTGTATGATATTTTAAACTCCTTTGATATTCTTGGAGATATAGTTGGAATAATTTTGATGATTGCGATGACAAGACAGTAGCGCACTGTCGTCACTTATTTGAATTATCAAGACTGCGGGTTCACTGCAGCCAGAAGCGCACTGGCGTGGCATGACCCATAAGTTGAAATAATTTCAAGTAAGCATGGGTGATCGAACATTATTAAAATTATGTCTTGGTCGTCTTATTTATTCCTTGGGTTATTATGTCAAGATTAGATAGAGTTGATAGGGTATTTGTTACCGCAACATAGCTTTAGTTGGAAACAAGGGTTTAATGCAGCTAGCTGTACACTGGCGAGGCATGAATTCTTGGTAAAATAACTTCGATTATGTTTACGAGTTTCGAATACCATAAAGACTACGTCTTATTGAAATATAACCATTAAGTTTTTAAATTGATTGTGCTTATTTCTAGTCACAATCTTCTCAATAAACTGGTAATTCTCCCTTCCTTTCTTATCCTTCTATTTTTCAGATTGTCATCTTTTAATGTGATTTCGACTGGATTCCTACACTTATCTAGATTTTGATTATAAACTCGTGCCTAAATAATTGTGGATAAATATTTTAAGCATATCGAAACGATTTTAGTTTTGATCATCCTTGAACAATTTCGATCATGACTAGACTCCTTTTTTTATATATATTTCGATCGAGTCAATTCGTATCCTTTCCTAGGTTTGATTCTATAATCATGCCTAAACAGTTTTTCTTAACTAGTTGATCGTTTCTAAACAACTTTGATCATGGCTAAACAATTTTGACTATAATCATAATTGTGCCTATATTTCAAAACAATTATTGCTAATGTTAGAATTTTATTCCACTATGATCGTGACTATTTTGACCCCGTTCATGCTCGTGCAATTTTTTTATAATGCTTGGGTGAGTTGCATGATTAACCTTGATTGTGACTGCATCTTAGTTGCATCTAAGTGATTCTAACCAAGTTTAGACTTTGTCTAAATTTTGATCGTTGACCATGTCCATATAATTCCAACAGTAGTTAATCGTGCCTAATATTTTTTTTCTCTCGTTTAGCGAATCATCTTTCAATTATATCTTTGACCATTGTGACCAGACCCTTTGACTATACTCGTGCCACGTGTTATCTTTTCTTAAAAGTTCAATTATATTCACGATCTAAACTATTTTGATCAATGATCGTATCATTTCTTATATCCTTAATCATGACTAATCGTGCCCTTCAATTTTGTTTTTGTTTTTTGAGAATAATATTTCTAAGGTGGGTAGAGGCTTCTATTAATGAATTGTCCTTGAGGTCATTATTAGCTTGTGTCGAAATTTTGAGAACACTTAGAATTTTTCATGAATCAAGACCATAAGACTCTAAACCCTATTTATTTATTTATTTATTATTATTGTTATTATTATTATTAATTTTTTCTTCTTTCCACTTCCATCCTTTCCTTTGATCAATATTTTTTATTAAGAAAGTTTTCGTTATCCTTGATCTTATCTTATTAAGCAATACCAATTTTGCTAAAATTTTGTTACTACAGTTCCCTTCGGATCTATCGAACCTATCTATCCTAGACATTCCTTGAAATTTTGAGGACGAAATTTTTCTAAGGTGGGTAGATTTGTAACTCCTCTTCCCGGATTATCAAATTGTTTATGTATTCTAATTATTTTATTATTATTATTATTATTATTATTATTATTATTATTATTATTATTATTATTATTATTATTATTATTATTATTGTTGTTGTTGTTGTTTTATGTCGTCAGTGCTTTGTGAATAATACTTTATGGATTGATTTCTTTACAAAAACTAGTTTTTTCTAAATATTATGGAAAGTGCTAATTTTATTTCGTGATGGAAAATATTTGTATATATATTTAAGGGCAAAAGTATTTACTAGCGTATTTTATAAAAATGTACTTCTAGAAATAATTGATATAATATTATCATTTATTTTATCCTTAATTTATTACAATGGCATTGAATAGTATTTTGAGTAAATTATTTTGATCAATACTAGATTGGATTCGATCAATCTATAATTAATAATTGGTAAAGAAATTCTCTAAATTGATTTATAGAAAAGTTAAATATATTTAACTTTATCTTCGATGGAATTAATTGTTTTAAGTTATTATGATGAATATTGGATTAGTTGTATAATAAGAGTTATGAAGTTATTTTTTTTAAAATAGATTTTTGAATAATAAAAGGATACTTTAAATTATTTCTGATATATCAAGTATTGTATATAAATGCGAGGAGTATTATTTGAATTAAGATTTGAAATATATTGATGCGCTCTAAATTATTTGATAGGAATTAATATTTTGATCTAAATGTATATGTTTAAACGTTACCTTAAATTATTCCTATACTGATTGCAGCTACACCCAAGAGATTCTAAACAATATACATTTGATACATGCTTATCCAACTAGCTTGCATGGGAACCCTACTTATATATGTATACGTATAACAAACATAAACATAGTATGAGCTACTTGCTGCCTTCCCAACCCTTTCCTCATCGCACCCATTCACAAAATCGTCATCATTGTCGATCTCACCAATGAAGCCAGCCATCACCACCGTAACCGAACATCATCATCGCCGATCTCCCTCAATGAAGACAGCCATCACCATGACCAACCCCGCAACTGACCATCCGTCAACCACCGGTTTCCCCGACTTTTCCCTGTCCTTCCCAGATCACGCCCATCAACCGACCATACCACAAAGATCATCGTGTCCGGACCCGTGTGTCCGTGTCCATGATTATTACAAACTTCACACAACCCTTTGTGTCCACCCCGGACACGATTCCAAACACCACCTACATACCTAGCAGACGAGCCACCTCCGCTCAAGCCAACCGAGCACCGCGGCGTGCGCTCTCTTCAAACGACGTGATCCAGCCGCCGAGCTCGAACCCATCCTTCCAATCGTGCTGCCACTCCCCGTCTTGGATTGGGGCCCCGCCACTAGATCTGATCATGAGGAGCCCCTGTCCGGTGCCACTATTTTCGGAGCCGTCGGTGCGTCACCCCGCCTTCTCGAATCAACTCTCCATCGAGGGCCAGTCGACTGCGTCACCACCATACGAGCACTGCGAGGAGATGAGCGCCACCGCATCCGTGCCGAACGTCGACCGCCGGTGGGAGCCGTGCGTCAGCCCTTCGTGCCCCGAGCGACCGCCGCGATGGCGTCGAACGCCACCCGCGAATCCGTTGGCCTCCTCCGCCGAGGACTTTGCAGCAACCCGTGCCGCCCTCCTAGCTTTCAGCGCCGCGAGCAGTCCTCGGTGGGCTCCTGTGCCGACGATTCCTCTGTTGGACCTCCCTAGCAACTCGATCTTGCGCCTAGCGGAGACATGACCCCGACGACCCCCTTCTACGGCCATCACCGTGGAACCGAGCCTCTCGCCGGCGCTAGCAGGTGAAACCCTCTCTCCACCACCCCTCTTCTCTGCACCAACCTCTCTCCCTCTCTCGAATTCTTTTTTTAAGGGATAAAATTTGAGTTAGCTGGCCCTTCCCTTCTATGTGAACTATTACCAAGGATTTGATTAATGAGGATTTTTGGGGAGGAATGAAGGAAGGGGGACAGCTTTACTGATGTCTTGATTAAGAAATAAATCCTAGTTTTTTTATTAATAAACAGATTAATTATAGAGATACCTACTAATTGCTATTGCTATTATTAATAACAGTAAGTTAGGGTTTCTATTCTTTGGGTTGTATATTTTATGTGGGCTTTGAGCCATTGGAAATCCTATTTGAAATATTAGTATCTGTATTGGGCCAGTATTAATATATTTCAGCTTTAGTGATGATGTCAAATTGGGTTTAGCCATACAAATTATTTTTCTTGGCTTTCAAAGTATTTTAACTAAAATTATTTAACTAGCAAAATATAGTTTTCTAGTATTATAAATATTCTCTAAAGTTATATATATATATATTTATTAATACAAATTCTCTTTAATTTCTATCTCGATCGTGACTAGCCGTAAGTTCTAATTTCTTGTGAAACGGACCGCTTCATATTTATAGTAGCTAATTGGACTCAACGGGTGATTTTGTGCACGGCCGTCGGAATCCAATTTTGGACATACCGTTGGGTTCGTATCATCAAAACGAATCCATAGACATGTAGTTTGACGACTTTAGAGACCATTGACTCTGGCACGCTTTTTGGTGCAAAACGGGTCTAACGGCAGATATCATTTTTGCCCGAAATTATCGTTTTGCCCCTGTGTCTAGAATTGGACTTAAGGACAGACAATCCTAGCTAATTTGACTATTCTGAGAATGTTGGTAATATTTATTTCAGCATCTGGAGACTTTTTGCATGTGTTGACTTTAGTGAATCATCTGATGTGGTTGTACTATCGGTTTCTCCAATTAAGGACCTCAGGCAAGTGCACTTTCTGATTGCTTTCGATTCATAGTAGTCTTTTCATTTCATGTTTATACATATATCTTGCTTCTTGTTGACACGCTCGTCACACGGAGTAGTCAGGATGGAAAATATCTTAGTGGACATGTGGACTACCCAGAAATATCTCCAAAATGTCTATTCTTGCATGATAGCAGCTGCACACGACACGTGTAGTGTGCCAGATTTACCCCCTAGTCATTCATATGTCGAAAAGGATATTTCACACCACATAGGTAGTTGTCTTTTATTTATTTTTCCTTTTTTCCTCCACCGTGCCATGTCATCAGTACTTTTCAGTTTTCATATCTCATATGTTATTTTCATGTCTTGATAATTCTATTGTGTTTTCGCATTATCGTCGGTTTGCGTACTTGTTTCATTTCTGACTAGAAACCAACATTTTTCAGGTTAGCTGTGCTTCTTTAGCATTGGAAGATACGGGGTACTTGCAGACATAAACCTAGAAATAAATAGCAAATGTTTCATTTTTTATTAATTGTGAGAACTTGTATTCTCATTAAATTTAAATGTTGTAAATGTTGTAATAAATTTAGAAATGTGAATGAGCAATAAAGTTTATTTTTGAGTATTTATTTTCTTGAGGGCTTGACAACGTTCTACCGCCGACTCTGCGACGTAGGCTGGCTTGGACACGTCTCGCATCCGAAAAAGCGTGTGTGGGTCGTGACACGAGTATACCTTCCGGAGGATTGAGGGCCGGACCGGAGGTCGGAAGCAATCTCACGGCCAGATGAATCAGTCTTCAGCACCAGCCCCGGCAGCTAGGGCATTGACCATTGGAGCTCCGAGGCGGGCGGCCTCAGTGATATCGATTCAACATTCAACCCCGGCGAACCCTCAGCAGCAGAAGCAGAAGCACTCTTCCGCAGTGGGATATTCACATTACGGGAAGCCAGGACATATGGTGGCATAATGTCGCAGGGCGCATGGATTATGCCTGGCTTGTGGGGCAGCGGATCATAAGATAGGATCCTGTCCGAATAGGGGTAGTTCATCATCGTCCAACTTTACTAGTCCTTCGGTGAGAGGACCAGCACCAGTCCATCAATAGTGTCAGCCTCAGAGGCCATTGCCGCCTCAGTCCCAAGCATTCCAGCAGCAGAACCCCCAGCAGTATACACAGGCCCAAGCCCTGATTCAGAGCAAACAGACAGGTTTTCAACAGAGGGGACCCGCACCCAGAGGACATGGTCAGGCGATGGCGATGACCGCAGAAGAAGGATTGGCACCAGGTGAGGTAGTGGCATGTACTATTCTCGTCAACTCCTTCCCATCATCAGCGTTATTTGATTCTGGTGCATCGCATTCATTCATGTCTGCACGATTCGCGACACGGATAGGACTGGAGCCCGAGTCATTATCAGTAAGGCTCAATATACTTACTAGCAACGGTCTTGTGGGAGTAGATAGAGTGTTTTCCTCGTGTCGAATCGTAGTTAGCGGTAGAGAGTTTCCCGCTAGATTGATAGAGTTTTCAATGGCCGATTATGATTTGGTCTAAGGGATGGATTGGTTAAGGGACCAGTATGCTAGGATAGACTGCCATGTTGACAGGGTTGTTTTTAGTATTCCAGGCGAGCCAGAGTTTTTATTTTCCCGAGGCGAAGTTGAACCTTCTCCTCCAGTATTACGGATGGCAATAGCAGTAGTTTAGTTACCCCGGATAGTCGAGGAGTTTCCAGATGTTTTCCTAGAAGAGCTTCCAGGAATGCCGCCAGAGAGAGATCGAGTTTACCGGAATAGCACCCGTGTCTGAGAGAGTCTACCGGATGGCGCCATCAGAGTTAGAGATATTGTACAAGATGATAGAAGAACTCAAGACCAAGGGATTCATTCGTACAAGTGGATCACCTTGGGGAGCCCCGATGCTTCTTGTGAAAAAGAAGGATGGTACATCCAGATTATGTGTAGATTATCGTACCTTGAACTCAGTAAAAATCAGGAACAGATACCCTCTCCCGAGGATAGATGACTTGTTTGATCAACTCAAGGGGGCAGCAGTATTCTCGAAGATTGACTTGCGGTCAGGATACCATCAGATCAGAGTCAGAGAGCAGGACATCCCGAAGACAGCTTTCATATCTAGATATGGCCATTGGGAGTTCCTTGTTATGCCATTTGGAGCAACCAATGCGCCAGCCATATTCATGGACCTCATGAATCGTATCTTCATGCCATATTTGGATCAGTTCGTGATTGTGTTTATAGATGACATCCTGGTCTACAGTAAGAGTGAAGCGGAGCATGAACAACATCTCAGAGTTGTCCTCCAGATTCTCAGAGAGCATCAGTTATATGTGAAGTTCAGTAAATGCGAGTTCTGGCTTGATCGTATTTCGTACTTGGATCATATCATCACCAGAGGAGGAGTAGAAGTGGATCCCCAGAAGATAGTGGCTATAGAATCATGGTCGGTACCCAGCACAGTTGCAAAAGTTTAGAGTTTTCTTGGCTTGGTCGGCTACTACCGACGATTTGTTTCAGACTTTGCTCGGATTTCAGCGCCATTGACCCAGTTGACCCGCAAGGATGTGTAGTTTCCTTGGACAGCAGAATGTCAGGATTCTTTTAAGAAATTGAAGCGAGATTTGATGACGGCACCCATTCTCACACTTCCAGATGGGACCGGAGGATTCTCAGTGTATTGTGATGCTACCGGCAGAGGTTTAGGATGTGTTCTGATGCAGCATGGAAAGGTAATTGCTTATACATCCCGTCAGCTTCATGATCATGAGAGAAATTACCCAACCCATGACTTGGAGCTGGCAGCAGTAGTGTTTGCACTTAAGTTGTGGAGACATTACTTGTACGGAGATATGGTAGAGATTTTCACCGACCACAAGAGCCTGAAGTATGTATTCACCCAGAAGGATCTTAACATGCGTCAGAGGAGGTGGCTAGAGCTACTTGTGGATTATGATGTCAACCTGCAGTATCATCCTAGGAAGGCCAACGTCGTCACAGATGCATTGAACAGAAGAGCCGGAGTTTATATTCTAACAGCACAACCAGAGTTATTAGCAGATCTTCAGAAGATAGGTATAGAAGTTGTTCTTCCTACCAATGTGGTATTGATGGCCAGTATGCAAGTTCAGTCCACTATAGTCGAGAGGATCCGGATGGCGCAGTCGACAGATTCCAAGCATCAGCGACTCAGATCAGAGTGTGAGGCAGGACGAAGACCAGAGCTATGTATCCATGAGAATGGTACACTTCGGCATGGAAAGCATCGTGGTCCACTCTTGACAAGAGCTATATACACATGTTCCATGACCACGATAGTGACCCGTCGTGGTGCACTCTTGACAAGTAATATGACATGATAGTGGTCCGTCATGGCGCACTCTTGATAAGTAAACCTGACATGATATACCTCGATAAACTGTTGCGACGGCTAGCATGACATGACAAGAATAACTTGATAAAAATGAATGACCTGGACACCGTGGACGATTGTGTTTGTACAAATGGACCAGTATTATCTTGCATCATGTCTAGGATAGAGACCCCTGAGTACCACGGTCAGGATACCTACTGAAATTGACTGAGACTAATAACTAGAATAATCCAGTAGTCATGAAGAGATTTTCCAGCTACAGACAATCCCGTTATCTGGGCGCGCTAGTGGATTTGTAGCCTGTCGACGAGTAGGGCATATTTCTAGCACAATGTCATGTGTTGCACCCTTCATGAACGGATATTTGACCTAAAAAACCTGGATGGTCTGCAGGGCTTGTGGCTGTGGAACAATCTCATTGTATCTTGCTAGTAATTAGGCCTGTGATAACCTTAGTTAGTTAAAGTATCAAGCCGTACTTATTGCTTGGCCGTGATTGATTGAATGGAGTCCAGCCCAGTCTAGTCTTGTCCTGATCCTGTACAAGATTGTAACATGACCTGATTGCTTGTGCTTTACTTATCGATAAATGGTGGAAAACTAAATTCCGTTCAGACGAAGGGTTACAACCCCGGTCTTTGTTTGGTTTAAGGGTTGTAACTTGGTTATCTGAATAGTCCCATGGTTATACTATCGTATATCATCATGATTGTAATGACCCGCTCCGCCCTAGCGGAACGCCGATTCAAACGACAAGTGCAACGACTCAAACGAGACGTCGACCCAAAGAGTTGCATCGACCCGATGAAGTATCGATGCAAGACTTACATTAGCCCATCAAGATGAATCCAGACTTAGACTTTCAAAGGCACGCTCGGAGTATCGCTTGGCCGATGCAAATATCGCTAAGATAGGTGGCTCCGATGAACCCGTCTTTGCTTAGCCTAGACACATGACAATACGGACACTATTGCTAGGTTCGCTAGGCAATAAAACCGTGCATGCTAATAAATGACTCAACGCACCTAGCTAAGGGAATAATCCTATCTTGTATGCTTGTATAGAATATGGAAAAGAACATAGAAAATGTGAGAACTCTTGCACCGCGCTCTACGCTCATGCTAAGGCACAAGCTTACGTTCAAGTCCCTTATACGTTTAACAATGAAACAATAAATAGTTTATAACAATAAAACGGAAGACTATCGACATAGTCGTTTCGAGTAGAGTATAGCAACATTGGAAGACTTCGGGACCGATGGGTCGCCAAGGCGACTCCCGCACGGAGAGTTGCATAATGTATGAATGAAAGAATGAACGAATAAGTGAATGAATGAATCAACGAAAGAATGAATGAATACGTGAATGAATGAATTAATGAATGAATGAATGAATGAATCAACGAATGAATGAATGAATGTGTGAATGAATCAATGAACGAACAGAAAAGTGAAAGAAAGAAAAGAAAGAATGAATGAATGAAAGATAAGAAGGAAAAAAAATGGTTAGCGACAGGTATGACGGGCACGTGCAACGGGGCTCACTACCCGTGCTACACGGACGCCAACCTGGTCGATAACGCATTATGGATCAAAGACAGCCGTTAAGGTAAATGACAAGTCAATACGAAATGGTCGTGGACAAACGGCACAAGCGAGGGGGGATATCGTGGCCGTACAGAAGAAGGGATTCCGCGGCACGATCGAGGGGGAGGAATATCGTGGTCGGCCTAGGCGGAATCAAAAATGGGGGCTTACGGAATGCTTTGAGTGGGGGCTCGGCCACTCAAGAAGACGTAAGGCCAGGCATTTCAAGAGACTATCAAGGTATACCAGCTATCATGCTTCGATAGGTGAGAATGCCAAAGAGAATGTGTCCAAAATGGCTTGTGATACCAGCGACCGATGCATATAGACTAAGTGGGCTTTGCTGGTGGCAATCCACGTGCAATTCCTTGTATTGAAACAAAGTAGTCTAAGTTAACCAAATAAAGCGCCTTCTGAGCATGCTTGAAATGTAACACACCAAATGATAAAGAGTACTTCATACAAATGAGTTAGAGAACGTACCTACGACGTGCTAGAACCTGAGGCAGGGACACGCACTTGACATTGAAAGTTTATATTGAATTGTTGACTAACTTGGATTACTTTGAATAGGGAAGGCCGGACGGTAAGTATGGGTAAGTCGTGCATGTATTTCCATGCAAACACTTGAATTCGGCAACACGAGATAGGTTATGAAATATGCCATAAAGCTGATCCTAAGGCAAGATTAGAAAGACAATGAATGATAGACGGTGCACAAAAGTAAATAGAACGTGCTTGGTAATGATAGCATTGTGGGCGAGGTAGCCTCCCCACCAGTGCATAACAATGTACTGATAACCCCACAGATTGCTTGCAGGAAGCAGGAGACGTCGTCGGGTGCGGAGCTTTTCTCGAACGTGCTAAGGCGCGGAGCTATCTCTGGAGCCTTGGAGCGTTGCAAGGAGCTGGAGTACCATATACAGGACATAATGTATCGGAACATCGTCATGAATCATTCTATGTTGTAAGCCACTTGGCACGCCTTTTATGTTTCAGAGAGAGAGAGATTGAACGATTTGTAACCTCGGCCTAGCGCCGCTTGTAACTTCTTGAATGTCAATAAAGAGTTTTGAAATTGCTTCAATTTGTGTTCATTTTACTTTCCGCTGCAAATAGGGACACTCTGTGCGACTCTGTGACCTAACTCAAATCGGCCGTTTCTGGACTTAGCCTTGCACGAGCGCAACCTAGGCCCGTACGGCATCACGCCTATACAAGCGAGGACGATCGCTCCTGCGGGAGCGGGGCGTGACAGATTGATATCAGAGCATGACTTTACGTCCTTGGACTTTATTTCGATTTTCTCAGTTTTGAAAGCTCGTTTTGAAAATAAAAGAAGTGTACGCTCTCTCTCGTTGTGCCTTGGGATGTTCCATACAATAAGTCTAATATTTTCAAAAGCTCGTATAAGTGCTCGGTTGAACGAGATCGATAGGCGAAGGCCTTTGTGCCAAACCATGAAGGACTTAAGTCGAAAGAAAACTAAAATGCTAGAAGTTAGCAAACGCAAGGCGTGCTTGAATAACCTTACGCTGACAATGGCAAACGAGTACACGAGACCAAAGTATAGTTCGAACGGGATGCTTATGCACGCAGCCTTTTGGCTAAGTTGTGCGGAGTATCGCGCACATAGACCTTCTGGTGCAAACGAGTTGCGAGCGAGATCGATTATCGCTCGAAAGAGAATAAGTGAGCGTGCAAACTCGAATATAGTCCGTACGGGATAGCTATGCACACGGCCTTTTGGCTAAGTTGTGCCGCATGTCGCGTACCTCGACTTTTTGGTGCAATCGAGTTGCGAGCGATATCAAGTACCGCTCGGTCGCAAACGAAGCTACACTTAGAGTGTATATCGATAGGAACGCTATCAAACTAACGCTTAGGCGTGCATGGAAGATTGATTTGGATTTTGAGGAATAGTGCGAACGACTTAGTGCGTCGATACGACGTGAGCGATTACGCTAGAGATTCGTCGAACGAATCTGAAATATGTCTTAGCAAATGATGCGAATGTGATTGTGGATTAAATAGGATGGCTCGAATCCGAGTGGTGTATGGATTTTCTTGGAAATCATTCGAGCAAAATTGAGGATTACGAGTAACGGCGAGTATGTCGGCGAGGCGATACGATCGCGCAAAGCCTTAGAACACGTCACGCTTAGTTGATCGTGACTTCGAATGTCCCGAACGAGATATCATTCGAACAACTTGTCAATGGGTAATGCAAGTTAGAAAATGACTCGGAACGATGAATAAAGATGTTTGTCTTGATCGAGGAAGCTAGAGGATAGCACTTGGTGATTGGGTCAAATGAAATGTGACTTGAGTTTTGGAGAACGATGTTGAAACTAGCTTGAGGAATAGCGATCGAACTTGATCTTGGATTGAATCGAATGGAATTGTGGTATATCCAGTTCGGACAATAGCATCAGTCGTACGACTTGAAAATGGTTGCAAAGGAAGATCGTCAGGTTACGTATATCGTCGATGGTATTGAGGCGTATCAAAGATCGATATGCGATAACTCGGGGGTACTCTGACTCGACGAATGACGATCGTGCAAATATTATTGTTCCGATGGATGCTATACTCGGGATATTGAAATGTGTCGAGGAAAATATAGACGTGGCTAGAGGATTTTCTAGTTGAACGAATGACGGTCAGACTATCAAACCGAGATCTTGGCTTGGATAAAAAATAAAAATGTTTGGATATGCTTCGTTGACAACCACAACGTTGACGTTCTTGTCTTATACGAGCGCAACTCCAGCCTCGCACATGGGTCACGCCGATTAGGGCGATCACTCCGCGTGAGCGCTGGTATGGTAATTCATACAGCAGAGGTGATCGAACTTGCATAGCATGGAAAATTTGAAACATTGACTTGTGGTATAATGCGCTGTGGACTCGAGAATGACTTAGCGTGTGTGACGGTTGAATTTGAGGATTATGTTGGTCCAATCCGCGTATCGAGAATGAATTAGTCTAGACGCAAGCAAGAGTTACGCCCCGATGAGAATGATTATTCTGCGGGAGCGTTGCATGGTGATTCAAGAACCACTGTGGATAATCGGACTCGCGTGAGATTGGGGCGCAACATATTGTCAAAGCTAGACGACCGCGTGATCGTATACATGAATTGGTTAGAATTGGTGATTTGAATGGATTCGAATACGCGCAACGAATGCATGGATGCGAATAGGTGATCGTGCTCGATGTTTAGAAATCTGAGTGACGAGAGCTTGGGTAGAAAACCTCGTACTACCGATTTTGGTTTGTGTGGAACCCGTAAATTCGGTTTTATTATTTTTCTAATTATTAAATTTTGTGTTGCCAAATAAATATTATGCCAGATTAGTATTAATAGCTAAATAGAAAATTTCTAATTTCAAAATAAACATGGATTTTTGTTTGGCTGACTCAGACCAGAACTTGTTCCCAAGTCCCGAACCCGTCTAGAACCCATAAAATTTTTAGTTAATTAACTTATTAATTAGCTAATTATTAATATAAATTATTTATTTAGGAAAATGGTATTATTAATAAATTCCTGGATTTTAGTTTGGTCTGACCCGTCCCGAACTTGTTCCGGACTCATCTCGATCCATTTTGAAAATCAAATCCAAATTCGATTTTAATCTTAAAATCCATTAGTTATAATAATTAATTCTAATCCTATTGTTTAAAGAAATAATTATTTAAAAGAATAAACTCTTTTCATTAAAAACTTTAACTCTCTCTCTCTCTCTCTCTCTCTCGTTCTTCTTCTGGAACAGAACACGTCCCTTCCCATCCCGAACGCCCGCCGCCACTGGCGACCGTCGGCCTCCCCGAACCGCCGTGCCCCTTCATTTTTCGGTAACCCCCATCCCCTCACTCCTATATAATCCCCTTTCCCTTCACCAACCCCATCACCCTCTTCTTCTCCTTATTTTTGCCCTAATCTCGAGCCCTAACCGGAGTTCCCGACGCCGAAGACCCCCGCGCCCGTGCCCTAGGTCCCTGGCGACCGATCCCCTCCAGCCTCGTGCCCCGACCAGGCTTTTCCCGGCCTTCCGCGCCCCCTGCGCGGCTCCGCCCGCGAGTCCCCAGGCCGATCCCGACCAGGGCCATCCTCCGTGCGGTTTTTTCCGGCGCTGTCCCTCCGGGCCAGAGCTTCCCGAGCTCCGCGTCGCTTCTCCGAGTTCCCGACCCCGATCCCGATGTCTAGCGTTTCCGATTTCATTCCCAAGATTTATCCCGCGGCTCCCCGACCAAAGGATTTGGGTAATCTCTGATAATCACAGTAGTTCGTCCCTCCCGTCATAGTCAACGATGAGTTTTGGTCCACGAATTTTCTTCGAAAATTCAGATTTTGTTACGTTTTTTGTTTCGGAATTTCGGAACCATTTGATATGTTCTGTGGATACTTTGATATTTTGGTTCTGTGAATGATTTGTTGGTTTCGGATTTCCGAAAACTCTTCGGAAAGAGTTCTGTGGGTTCGGATTTGAAATTGTTGGCTTTGGAAATTAGGATCCGCGGTTTTCTTAGTTCTGTCGGTTGGTTTGGATTTTTCCGAGAAAATTTCAGAAAAGTTTCTGTTGGATTCTGTGAGGCTTTCCGGGATGGTTTCGGGATTTCTGTATTCGTTTCGGGTTTTCCAAATAAATACTGGGAAGTGATTTGTGATTATTTATTTATATAATATTTGGGTTTCCCTGGTTTGGGATAATTGCAGGAATATTGGCACATTTTCCCAGTTTTTGGGTTGAACCAAAAATAGAGGGAATGCTGCCGGATTTTTCTATAAAATTTAATTATATTGCTTTAAAATGGTTTTCGAAAAAAGATTGTTATTTTGGAAATTTTGGGCGACGACTGTATTGGTCAATGGGCCCTGGCTAAGTGCAAACGAAACCGGTTTCGCCCGGACGTTGAGGCATTAGCCTATATGATGATTGGACCAATATCTGAGACTCATTATTTAATTTATTATTAGTTTTATTTTTGGGGACTAACTAATATTTTTCTTCTTATTTTAATTCATGTAAAATGGTCTGTAAAGGGCATAAGCCCAGTTTTATTATTTTCTGTGGTTTGTAATAAGTTAGTTAAATTTTTATTCTTTTCTGGTTGTGATTGACGTAAACACGTAAAATAGTAAAATAATTCTTTTATAGAAAATCAATACTGTTTTCTCACATTAAATAAATTAGGAAAAATTACAAGTTATTATTTAAACAAGTTTCACGTTTTTTTCATTTAAAGAAAAATGTAGTTTTATTATGTAAATTATAAAATACCAAGTTTTGCCAATAAACCGATAAATACAAAGTTTTTCCGAAATTAAATATAAAATGATCTTTCCCTCATAAATGAATGTAACGCATTAGATAATCGAGTTTTTTTGTTTGTATTAGTATAATAAAGATTAAAAATTGACTATGACAAATTTAGATATTGTAACTAGCACATCTAGCATGGTAAAACTTTGGAAATCTAAGGCAAATTTCTCGATTGTAGGATTTCGAGGACAAGTCTGATTTCAATCTCGGAGACATCCCCAAATCCAGTCAAACCAAGGCAAGTACATTTTGTGTTAGTTTACAATTATTTGGTAATCGTTTTAATGCAAGTTTAAATCACGATACAACACGGAACTCTCTCTGAGAGCATTGACTGATTGACTGTTGGGTACTGGAGGAGTAGTGTAATGAGTATGACCACATCCAAACTACTGTAACTACTGTAACTATTGTAACTGTGCGAGCTTACCCCTCTTACACACGGGGATAAGCCATATCTTTCACTGTACAACCCAATCCGGTCATATTTTATTGCCTATTCACATCACAATGTTTTAACTGCTGGAAAATATTTATTTCAAATTGTTTAAAAATGCATGATTCTATTATTATTTCAATTGTCAAATTAGCATGAATTGTACTTTGCTCCCTCCTGACTGGAGATCCAACATTTTTAGGTATCACTGATAATGCTTTGTTCCGCGGTATTTTTCCCGAGATACCAACTAGAGGACGATGATCTCGAGAATGATGAGCTGGTTGCCTAGATTTTCTTCTTCTTTTATAATTCATGATGTTTGTGGAAAACAATATATTTCAGATGTATCTTTCATTTTGTTGTAAAAAGTTTTAAACTATTCGAATTATTAAAGTTGTGGCAATTAGAATTTGTGTTGTTGATTACCTGCTTGAGTGATACAGCTTACTGCCGCCGTCTCAATAACGGTGCAGGCTGGGCATAATCCGATTTGACCCAAGATATTGGGACCGGGTCGTGACATATTTTTAGTGGTGGCCCATGCAGGTCAGATCAACAACTTAGGAGAACATATTTGGAAACAATTAGAACACTAGAACATTAATTTGTCACAACATAGGACCGAAATATATTATAAATAAATATTTTTGTTTGCTATAGACTGGTAGGCTACCTTGCTTATGTTTTGTATCCTAAACCTTCCAGAGTATGGCCAAAGGAAAGACCACTTGTTTCGGCTCTGCTGGCAATGAGGTCCACCACCGGTCATACTTAGACCCTACCCATCACTGAGACCTGTAACTGCCCTATCACCATATCAGGCCACCAGTTCATAGCACCTTTGCTTGTGATGCCCTTACCCAACTATGATGTAGTCCTAGGGATTGGTTGAGTAAGCAGCATGCGCTGATAGACTGTCACGGAGGATGTGTAGTCTTCAGCCCACCTGGAGAGCCGAAGTTTGAAATCTCTCGAACTCCGGAGGATATGGAGTGTGTTACCTATACCTCTATCACAGAAGAACCCGGACCTCCCCATCCTATTATAGCAGAATTTATGGATGTCTTCCCTGATAGTCTTCCCGGTTACCCCCAGACCGAGACATAGAGTTTACCATTGACCTAGTCCCCAGCTCTTCCCCTATTTCTAAGGGATGCTACAGAGTCAATCCAAAGGAGGCCAAGGAGATGAAGGACCAGATCAAAGAACTGAAGATTTATCCGAGACGGAGCTTCACCCTGAGGAGCACCTGTCTTGTTTATGCCCAAGAAGGATAGAACAGTGTGGATGTGCATCGACTACCGGGTGCTGAACAACATCACTATCAAAGAACAAGTACCCTATGCCCCGGATCGATGACCTATTTGATCAATTGAGTAGAGCTAAGGTGTTTTCGAAGATTGACCTCAGATCTGACTATCATCAGATCAAGGTCAGGAAGGAGGACATTCCCAAGACGGCTTTCAACACCAAGTATGGATAGTTTGAATTCTTGGTCATGTCGTTTGGACTGACGAATGCCCCTACGATATTCATAAACCTCATGAGCAAGGTTTTCCATGAATACCTAGACCAATTTGTTGTTGTCTTCATCGACGACATTCTGATCTACTCAAAGACTAAAGAAGAGCATGAAGAGCACCTGAAGGAAGTTCTGAAAACTTTGAGGAAGGAGAAGCTGTATGGTAAGCTATCCAAATGTGAATTCTTTCTAGACAAGGTGGATTTTCTTGGCCATATTGTCACAGGAGAAGGAATTTCGGTGGATCCTAAGAAGATAGCTGCCATTGAGAAGTGGTCTACCCCAAGCTCAGTTGCTGAAATCAGAAGTTTTCTTGGGCTTGACTGGCTACTACCGGAAGTTGTGAAGGATTTCACCAGAATTACTGAACAGATGACGAAGCTTACAAGGAAGAATGAAGAGTTCGTTTGGACGGAATCTTGCCAGGCATCATTTGAGGAACTAAAGAAGAGACTTACAACATCATCGATACTTGCGCTACCCGCAAGTACCGGCGGTTTCTCAATCTACAGTGATGCCTCTAGAAAAAGATTGGGTTGCGTTCTTCAACAACATGGGAAAGTGATTGCTTACGCATCTAGGCAATTACGGACTCATGAGAAGAACTATCCCACACATGACTTGGAGCTGGCTGCAGTCATTTTTGCTTTGAAGTTATGGAAGCATTATCTCTATGGAGAGAGAGTGGAAATATATATAGACCATAAAAGTCTGAAATATGTTTTCACTCAGAAAGAGTTGAACATGAGACAAAGAAGATGGCTGAAACTGATGAAGTATTTTGACATCGACCTGCAGTACCATTCGGGTAAGGCTAATGTGGTTGCAGATGCACTTAGTCGATACCCAGTGGCGATGTTCTTGACTAAGGAGCGGCACTTGTTGGAGGATATAGAGAATCTTGGTCTGGAGATTGTACTACCCGAGGAAAAGATGAAGGAACTGGGGCGAGAAGCTATTGTACCTAGAGCTGACTTAACAATAATGCAGTTGCAATTGCGTTCAAATCTGATGGACAAAGTCAAGGATACACAATTCTAAGACGAGACGCTTTGCAAACTCAGAGATAAAGTGCTGGCAGGAACACTTGAAGGATTCTCTATCGCCAGTGACGGAGCATTGAAGAATGGTACGAGGCTGTGTGTACCATCTGGCGAGCTGAAGAATGAGCTGATGCAAGAAGCGCACTAGTCGCAGTATTCCATACATCCTGGAGCTAATAAGATGTATCAGGATATGTGTACCATCGTTTGGTGGTATGGCATGAAGAATGATGTATCCAGATTTGTGGCTAGATGCTTGATTTGCCAACAAGTGAAGGCTAGCAGATAGAGACCCGTAGGACTTCTACAGCCGCTGGACATTCCGGAGTGGAAGTGGGAGCATATAAAAATGGACTTTGTGTCAGGATTGCCTCGATCCCAATGAGGGAAGGACGCCATTTGGGTTATTGTGGACCGACTGACGAAGTCAGCTCACTTTATCCCCTTCAAGGTTGGTTTATCCACCGAGAAGTTGGCAGCACTGTACATGCGGCATATCTATCGGATTCATGGAGTACCAGTAAGTATTGTATCTGACCGAGATACTAGATTTACCTCACACTTTTGGAAGAGTTTGCATGACAGCTAGGGAACAAAACTGAAGTTCAGCACAGCCTACCATACCCAAACTGACGGACAATCAGAGAGAACCATCCAGATGCTAGAAGACATGCTGAGATCTTGTATCTTGGAATTTGGAGGGTCTTGGGAGGACCACTTGCATTTAGTGGAATTCTCCTACAACAACAGTTACCAAGCTAGCATCGGTATGACACCATTTGAAGCTCTTTATGGACGTCGTTGCCGCACTCCACTTGCATGGGACGACGTAGGAGAAAGAGTACTGCTGGGTCCAAAAATGGTGACTGACGCAGTAGAGAAGGTGAAGGTGATTAGAGACAAACTCAGGATTGCCCAAGACATGCAGAAGCATTGGGCAGATAGCAGTCGTCGACCACTGGAGTTTGAAGAAGAAGATAGTGTCTTTGTGAAGATTTCTCCTACCAGAGGAACTATCCGATTTGGCAGAGCTGGGAAGCTGAGTCCCAGATATATCGGACCATTTGAAGTTTTGAGCCGAATTGAAGAAATAGCGTATCGGTTAGCTCTACCAGCTAATCTTAAGGGCGTGCACGACGTCTTCCACATTTCGTAGTTCAGACGCTACATTCCGGATCCGAGTCACATCTTGGACCATTCAGAGCTGGAGATTGGAACTAGCCTTACCGTGCCAGAGAAGCCAGTGTTGATGTTAGACAGAGGTGAGAAGAAAACCAGAAATTCTGTGCCGCCTCATAATTCCTATTTCTTGCAAGCATTATCTTTCGTATTTTTCTGGACTAAATTTAACTGATGCTGCTAAGTTAGCCTAGTTTTGCAAGCTTATTCTTTATCAAGCTTGATCATGACATATTTTATTGGGTCGACCCACTAATATATTGTCTAATCAGAACTGGTGCATGATGGTCTGATCAACCTCGTGTACTTTGGTTCGCTTTTGTATATTCTTGTTATACGTGGATGGTGTCATAGCTAAATTTTGTCCATAAACATCTCATCCACAACTGCCTTGGCAATTCTTATTGTTGGACCTGATTTATGGGCGCAGTACCCTTACCTGCTTGATTTGTTGTAACCCTACCCTACCCTATCCTTAAATTTCGAGGACGAAATTCTCTAAGGAAGGAAGGTTGTGAAACCCGTAAATTCGGTTTTGTTATTTTTCTAATTATTAAATTTTGTGTTGCCAAATAAATATTATGCCAGATTAGTATTAATAGCTAAATAGAAATTTTCTAATTTCAAAATAAACATGGATTTTTGTTTGGCTGACTCAGACCAGAACTTGTTCCCAAGTCCCGAACCCGTCTAGAACCCTTAAAATTTTTAGTTAATTAACTTATTAATTAGCTAATTATTAATATAAATTATTTATTTAGGAAAATGGTATTATTAATAAATTCCTGGATTTTAGTTTGGTCTGACCCGTCCCGAACTTGTTCCGGACTCATCTCGATCCATTTTGAAAATCAAATCCAAATTCGATTTTAATATTAAAATCCATTAGTTAATAATAATTAATTCTAATCCTATTGTTTAAAGAAATAATTATTTAAAAGAATAAACTATTTTTATTAAAAACTTTAACTCTCTCTCTCTCTCGTTCTTCTTCTGGAACAGAACCCGTCCCTTCCCATCCCGAACGCCCGCCGCCACTGGCGACCGTCGGCCTCCCCAAACCGCCGTGCCCCTTCATTTTTCGGTAACCCCCATCCCCTCACTCCTATATAATCCCCTTTTCCTTCACCAACCCCATCACCCTCTTCTTCTCCTTATTTTTGCCCTAATCCCAAGCCCTAACCGGAGTTCCCGACGCCGAAGACCCCCGCGCCCGTGCCCTAGGTCCCTGGCGACCGATCCCCTCCAGCCTCGCGCCCCGACCAGGCTTTCCCCGGCCTCCCACGCCCCCAGCGCGGCTCCGCCCGCGAGTCCCCAGGCCGATCCCGATCAGGGCCATCCTCCGCGCGGTTTTTTCCGGCGCTGTCCCTCCGGGCCAGAGCTTCCCGAGCTCCGCGTCGCTTCTCCGAGTTCTCGACCCCGATCCCGCTATCTAGCGTTTCCGATTTCATTCCCAAGATTTATCCCGCGGCTCCCCGACCAAAGGATTTGGGTAATCTCTGATAATCACAGTAGTTCGTCCCTCCCGTCATAGTCAATGATGAGTTTTGGTCCACGAATTTTTCTTCGGAAATTCGGATTTTGTTATGTTTTTGGTTTCGGAATTTCGGAACCATTTGATATGTTCTGTGGATACTTTGATATTTTGGTTCTGTGAATGATTTGTTGGTTTCGGATTTCCGAAAACTCTTCGGAAAGAGTTCTGTGGGTTCGGATTTGAAATTGTTGGCTTTGGAAATTAGGATCCGCGATTTTCTTAGTTCTGTCGGTTGGTTTGGATTTTTCCGAGAAACTTTCAGAAAAGTTTCTGTTGGATTCTGTGAGGCTTTCAGGGATGGTTTCGGGATTTCTGAATTCGTTTCGGGTTTTCCAAATAAATACTGGGAAGTGATTTGTGATTATTTATTTATATAATATTTGGATTTCCCTGGTTTGGGATAATTGCAGGAATATTGGCACATTTTCCCAGTTTTTGGGTTGAACCGAAAATAGAGGGAATGTTGCCGGATTTTTCTATAAAATTTAATTATATTGCTTTAAAATGGTTTTCGGAAAAAGATTGTTATTTTGGAAATTTTGGACGACGACCGTATTGGTCAATGGGCCGTGGCTAAGTACAAACGAAACCGGTTTCGCCCAGACGTTGAGGCATTAGCCTATATGATGATTGGACCAATATCTGAGACTCACTATTTAATTTATTATTAGTTTTATTTTTAGGGACTAACTAATATTTTCCTTCTTGTTTTAATTCATGTAAAATGGTCTGTAAAGGGCATAAGCCCAGTTTTATTATTTTCTGTGGTTTGTAATAAGTTAGTTAAATTTTTATTCTTTTCTGGTTGTGATTGACGTAAACACATGAAATAGTAAAATAATTCTTTTATAGAAAATCAATAATATTTTCTCACATTAAATAAATTAGGAAAAATTACAAGTTATTATTTAAACAAGTTTCACGTTTTTCTCATTTAAAGAAAAATGTAGTTTTATTATGTAAATTATAAAATACCAAGTTTTGTCAATAAACCGATAAATACAAAGTTTTTCCGAAATTAAATATAAAATAATCTTTCCCTCATAAATGAATGTAACGCATTAGATAATCGAGTTTTTTTGTTTGTGTTAGTATAATAAAGATTAAAAATTGACTAGGACAAATTTAGAGATTGTAACTAGCACATCTAGCATGGTAAAACTTTGGAAATCTAAGGCAAACTTCTCGATTGTAGGATTTCGAGGACAAGTCTGATTTCAATCTCGGAGACATCCCCAAATCCAGTCAAACCAAGGCAAGTACATTTTGTGTTAGTTTACAATTATTTGGTAATCGTTTTAATGCAAGTTTAAACCACGATGCAACACGAAACTCTCTCTGAGAGCATTGACTGATTGACTGTTGGGTACTGGGAGAGTAGTGTAATGAGTATGACCACATCCAAACTACTGTAACTACTGTAACTACTGTAACTACTGTAACTACTGTAACTGTGCGAGCTTACCCCTCTTACACACGGGGATAAGCCATATCTTTCACTGTACAACCCAATCCGGTCATATTTTATTGCCTATTCACATCACAATGTTTTAACTGCTGGAAAATATTTATTTTAAATTGTTTAAAAATGCATGATTCTATTATTATTTCAATTGTCAAATTAGCATGAATTGTACTTTGCTCCCTCCTGACTGGAGACCCAACATTTTTAGGTATCACTGATAATGCTTTGTTTCGCGATATTTTTCCCGAGATACCAACTAGAAGACGATGATCTCGAGAATGATGAGCTGGTTGCCTAGATTTTCTTCTTCTTTTATAATTCATGATGTTTGTGGAAAATAATGTATTTCAGATGTATCTTTTATTTTGTTGTAAAAAGTTTTAAACTATTCGAATTATTAAAGTTGTGGCAATTAGAATTTGTGTTGTTGATTACCTTCTTGAGTGATACAGCTTACTGCCGCCGTCTCAACAACGGTGCAGGCTGGACATGATCCGATTCGACCCAAAAAATTGGGACTGGGTCGTGACAGTTTGACCCTAGGATTGTGGTCAGTGTTGGCGTTATTGTTGGGGAACTATGATTCCAATCCTGACTTGACTTAGCCTTGAAAAATGGCCTAGCGGGTAGGCGAGACGCCCATATTTCAAGAGCTAGCAATCGAAAGATTGATCTTAAGGATTGGTGTGGATGGATGAAATATTCAAGAATAGGAAACCCTGCTCACAAGATTCGGCTCACATGCATATATTTCAGGGACGCCGGAGTATGTGCACGATGCGACTCGAGTGAGAATGATGAATTCTCTATCACGCGGTTTGGTGAAGGCATGTATTTTGGGGACGCCTGGAATGCGTGCACGATCCAACCAAGTGACACGTTGAATTCCAAATGAGACTTAAGGAATAAAAAGTATCGGGAATTGAGATCGTGTTAAAAGAAAGGAATGATACTAGTACGAGCGTGGCTCGGAATCAAAGAAACGTGTAGACGGAATGTGCGTGAACGACGACGAGATTGGTCCCAAACGAAGGGAATGATAGGAATGGATGATGCGCAAGTAAAGTTGGTATAACGAATTGAATCATTGGTTGGAAGACGTACTCGATGATAGTGCAATACTTGGTCTTGAATTGGACAAGAATTACTTAGACTTGGTCGACTCCGCTAAGAAGAAATCATACTGATTTCGTAGACAAGAATGCTTGTGAAGCGAATCGGGTCATCTCGATGACCGAGATAAACGATAGTGAGATGCACACGAGTTCGACTTTAAATCGAAGTTAGCAAAACGATCGGCAAATCGAAACTATCACGAGTAGCTTGTCCGACTTCGCTAATCGCTAAGCTTGGTTGAAATGTACGTATTCGGGAGACGCCTTGAATATGTACACGATCCAAACTCAGTGATATGATGAATTCGAATATAGCTGTAAGTGGGCGTTGCGATGCGCGTAAACTAAAGTGAGTTTGCCTCAGCCTACGATCCTCCCATTTGATGAATTACAACGTGTCTCGTGCGACCATTACAGTCCCATGACACAAAGAAATAGCAACAAGAGAAGAAACACTTGAATTGAATAAGTGCCATCAACTCTAAAATGAATGAAAAGTTATTCAATAAAATCGACCTAACGTATGCGACACGGAACTTAGAAAGGTATCGAGTATAGTCCGATGCCATCGACGGCAAAGCCATTCGATAGAAATTGTCTAAGATACGTTCACGACATGAGTTGAGGAACGATAGGATGACCTGCACTCAGGAATTCTCGAGGACGAGAGTTATTTTGAGTGGTGTATTATGTAATGACCCGCTCCGCCCTAGCGGAACGCCGATTCAAACGACAAGTGCAACGACTCAAACGAGCCGTCGACCCGAAGAGTTGTATCGACCCGATGAAGTATCGATGCAAGACTTACATTGGCCCGTCAAGATGAATCCATACTTAGACTTTCAAAGGCACGCTCGGAGTATCGCTCGGCCGATGCGAATATCGCTAAGGTGGGTGGCTCCGATGAACCCGTCTTTGCTTAGCCTAGACACATGACAATACGGACACTATTGCTAGGATCGCTAGGCGATAAAACTGCGCATGCTAATAAATGACTCAACGCACCTAGCTAAGGGAATAATTCCATCTTGTATGCTTGTATAGAATATGGAAAAGAACATAGAAAATATGAGAACTCTCGTACCGCACTCTACGCTCGTGCTAAGGCACAAGCTTACGTTCAAGTCCCTTATATGTTCAACAATGAAACAATAAATGGTTTACAACAATGAAACGGAAGACTATCGACATAGTCGTTCCGAGTAGAGTATAGCAACATTGGAAGACTACGGGACCGATGGGTCGCCAAGACGACTCCCGCACGGAGAGTTGCATAATGTATGAATAAAAGAATGAACGAATAAGTGAATGAATGAATCAACGAAAGAATGAATGAATACGTGAATGTATGAATGAATGAATCAACGAACGAATGAATGAATGTGTGAATGAATCAATGAACGAACGGACAAGTGAAAGAAAGAAAAGAAAGAATGAATGAATGAAAGATAAGAAGAAAAAGAATGGTTAGCGACAGGTATGACGGGCACGTGCAACGGGGCTCGCTACCCGCGCTGCACGGACGCCAACCTGGTCGATAACGCATTATGGATCAAAGACAGTCGTTAAGTAAAATGACAAGTCAATACGAAATAGTCGTGGACAAACGGCACGAGCGATGGAGGGAATATCGTGGTCGTGAAGAAGAAGGGATTCCGCGGCACGATCGAGGGAGAGGAATATCGTGGCCGGCCTAGGCGAAATCAAAAATGGGGGCTTACGGGCTGCTTTGAGTGGGGGCTCGGCCACTCAAGGAGACGTAAGGCCAGGCATTTCAAGAGACTATCAACGTGTACCAGCCATCACGTTTCGATAGGTGAAAATTCCAAAGAGAATGTGTCCAAAATGGCTTGTGATGCCAGCGACCGATGCATATAGACTAAGTGGACTTTGCTGGTGGCAATCTACGTGCAAGTCCTTGCATTGAAACAAAGTAGTCTAAGTTAACCAAATAAAGCGCCTTCTAAACATGCTTGAAATGTAACACACCAAATGATAAAGAGTACTTCATGCAAATGAGTTAGAGAACGTGCCTACGACGTGCTAGAACCTGAGGCAGGGATACGCACTTGACATTGAAAGTTTATATTGAATTGTTGACTAACTTGGTTTACTTAAGACAGGAAAGGCCGGACGGTAAGTATGGGTAAGTCGTGCATGTATTTCTATACAAACACTTGAATTCGGCAACACGAGATAGGTTATGAAATATGCCATGAAGCTGATCCTAAGACAAGATTAGAAAGACATTGAATGATAGACGGTACACAAAAGTAAATAGAACGTGCTTGGTAATGATAGCATTGTGGGCGAGCTAGCCTTCCCACCAGTGCATAACAATGTACTGATAACCCCACATATTGCTTGCAGGAAGCAGGAGACGTCGTCGGGTGTGGAGCTTTCCTCGAACGCCCTAAGGCGCGGAGCTATCTCTGGAGCCTTGGAGCGTTGCAAGGAGCTAGAGCACCATATACAGGACATAATGTATCAAAACATCGCCATGAATCATTCCATGTTGTAAGCCACTTGGCACGCCTTTTATGTTTCAGAGAGAGAGCTTGAGCGATTTGTAATCTCGGCCTGCTTGTAACTTCTTGAATGTCAATAAAGAGTTTTAAAATTACTTCAATTTGTGTTCATTTTACTTTTTGCTGCAAATGGGGACACTCTTTGCGACTCTGTGCCTAGCTCAAATCGGCCGTTGTCACGACCCGGTTCCAAATTCTTGGGTCGAATCGGATCATGCCCAGCCTGCACCGCTGTTGAGACGGCGGCAGTAAGCTGTATCACTCATGCAGGTAATTAACAACACAGTCTAATTGCCACAACTTTAATAATTCGAATAGTTTAAAACCTTTTTTTTACAACAAAATGAAAGATACATCTGAAATACACTATTTTCCACAAACATCATGAATTATAAAAGAAGAAGAAAATCTAGGCAACCAGCTCATCAGTCTCGAGATCATCGTCCTCTAGTTGGTATCTCGAGAAAAATATCGCGGAATAAAGCATCATCAGTGATACCTAAAATGTTGGGTCTCCAGTCAGGAGGGAGCAAAGTACAATTCATGCTAATTTGATAATTGAAATAATAATAGAATCATGCACTTTTAAACAATTTGAAATATACATTTTCCAGCAGTTAAAACACTGTGATGTGAATAGGCAATGAAATATAACCGGATTGGGTTGTACAGTAAAAGATATGGCTTATCCTCGTGTGTAAGAGGGGTAAGCTCGTACAGTTCTAAGTTATTATTTGGATGTGGTCATACTCATTACACTACTCCCCCAGTACCCAACAGTCAATCAGTCATTGCTCTCAGAGAGAGTTCCGTGTTGCATCGTGGTTTAAACTTGCAATAAAATGATTACTAAATAATTGTAAACTAACACAAAATGTACTTGCCTCAAATTGGACTGGACTTGAAGGGTTGAGACTTCGGGATTGAAATTAGCCTCGTCCTCGAAATCCTACAGTCGAGAAGTTCATCTCAGATTCCGAAATCGCCGTGCTAACTATGCTAGTTACAATCTCTAAGTTTTGTCCTAATCAATTTTAATCTTTAATTAGCTAACACGAACAAAACGTGATTATCTGTGCGTTGTAATTATGAAACATCAATTTATATTTAATTTCGAAAAAACTTGTATTTACCAGTTTATTCGGAAAACTTGGTTTTTTATAATTATCTATAAAAAATACAATTTTTTTTAAATGAGAATAACATGAATTTCTAAAAATCTTATAATTATTATCAGTATTCCTAAATTTACGCTTTCGAAACATCCACCAGAAAATCATTACAAAATTTGCAGAAAATAAATGGGCTTATGCCCTTACAGACCAATGAATTTAAATAAGAAATAAACTTGTTAGTCCTGTAATCTTCCTACAAATTAATTATAAATAAACTAATAATTTTAAATTAAAAATAATTACAATAGTGAGTCTCAGATATTGGTCCAATCGTCATATAGGTTAATGCCTCAACGTCCGGGCGAAACCAGTTTCGTTTGTACTTAGCCAGGGCCCATTGACCAATACGGTCGTCGCCCAAAAATCCAAAATAATATTTTCGAAAACCAATTTGAAATTCATTTCTAAAGTTTTATAAAAATTTGGGCAGCATTTCCTCTATTTTCGGGATAATCCAAAACTGAAAAAATGCTACGTCACTCCAACAAAATCATCCCAAACCCTAAAAACCACATAATAATATGGAAACCAACCCACAAAATCAGAGTAATAATAATTTTCGAAAAAATCCAAAACTAAACGGACATCAAAAGTCACATAACTTTTTCGGAGTTAACTCGAAAATTCCGAGGAACCAAAGCATAACCAAAATCACAGAACTTCTCCGAAAGGAAGTTCGGAAATTCTGGAACCAAAAGTCGTAATCACAAATCCGAATCGCGGAACGAGATCGGGGACCAAAAATCATCATCGACTACGTATTGGAAACGGGGAAGCGAAATTATACCTTGGGTTGCTCGGCTAGAGCTCTCAGATGAAAGTTATAGGATAAGAAATCCGCGCAGCAACGTAATAATCCCGGGACAACGCCCGTAATAGAACAGCTCCTGATCGGGAACGAAAAGCCGCGAAAACCACGAAACTTACCAGAAAGAGTAGCCGAGATATAACTCGGCAGAGCGCCGGGGAGGAGAACGTGCTGACCAAAAAGGGGTTCGGCCAGACAGCGAAGAGCTGAGAGTGGCTCGGCTAGGGCACGTTGGAGGACGAACGGCGGGGTCGCGGGGAGTGGCCGGCTAGGGCAGTGCCGGCGGAGAGGGGCGGCCGAAGGATCGGGGGCGCGGCACGGTGGGGCGCGCGCTGGAGTTGCCTCGAGAGAAGAGAGCGAGGACGTCGGGGCCGGCTGTGGCCGGAGCGGAGCACGGCTTGGAAAGAGAAGAAGAGAAATAGGATTTCTCTGTGAATAAGAATAATTGAGATGAGGAGAGAGGTGAGGGTGTGGGTCATTAATAAGGGGAGTGGGAATGAAATGGTTCTATACAGAATGGGAGTTGGTGAGTGGGATTAAAAGAAGGGGAGGGGTGCCACGTGAAGGGTGTACAGATCAGGGGGAGGGATTATAATTCGTGGGGTTCTCCAGGACCGGGTTGGGGAGAACACCGGGTCGGGTCCGGTTTCGGATGTGGGTTGGGTTCGGGTAGTTCTAGGATTTTAGTTAATTCTTATTATTATTCTTTTCTCCCTTTATCTAGCAAATAAATACAATAAATCTTATTAATAGCATTATTCTGACTTGGGATGGGTTCGAGCTGGGACCGGGATCCAGGTTCGGGACGGGCTAACAAACAAAAATCCATGTTACTAATATTTTGAAAAATAGTTTCAATTCCCGAAATAATAATAATAAAAAATAATACTACAAAAAATAATAATCACCAATAATGATTAGCTAACCCAGGAAGCGGATTTCACAATCTTCCCTCCTTAGAAAATTTCGTCCTCGAAATTAAGGCAAGGTACTACTAGGGGAATGATCAAAATCTCTACATGCAGACCAAAGCTTCCTTTACTGTCTCTTAGTAATGTTGACAACCTCTAGATAGTCCAATTTGATCAATTCATGCACTTCCTTCGAATCAATAGTCTTCCCTCCTTAGAAATACAGTCATAGTCCAAAATTAAAATTTGCTTCTATTTCTGAATTGTCAGCCACCGGAATGGTTGTGCGAACTTACTCTTTGCATCCGCACCTATATCCTCGGGTAGGATCTAAACTTCTTCATCTTGCTAGTCGATTCGATATCTACCAAGCGATGCGATTCCATATTGCCTGCAACGTACACCCCATCAATTACTTGTACGTTATAATTACTAGCTCTCACCATCATCACTCTTGATCCTCTACGGCTCCTCCCATCCTGCCATAACTTATTTTCCCAAATCATAAAAATCAAAGTCATCACCTTATTTCATTCACCAAATCCAGTGCCCAAGTACTAATATGCTCCACTAATGATTCATTCCTAAATGAACCACAATTTATAATTCTCTCTAGACTAACTTGCTTTTGTGCCTTGTCATGCTACCTTTTGTACCTTTAGCTATCTAATCTCTTAGAATAAAAATCGATCCCCTAAGTGTGCTTTTATCATATTAATGCAATAAGGTTGCTAGGTGACTATCTAGGTTTTTCCCACATATAACTATCAATCAACTTTATATAGCTGCAAAGATGTATATCTACCTACAAAAAAAATATGCAACACCCTAAAAATGAAGCCTTGAAAGGAATTGAGCCAATAGAGATTGATATGGTCCTAATAAGTTCTAGGGAATCAAGTAGAATTTTATAGGAAATCTTTTCTTTCTGATTATGACAAGAGATTTCTGGGAATGGAGACAACCGCTAGAAATGTAAATTATTTAATCAGGCAAAAGTCAGAATGATTTGATGGTACAAAAGACAACCATGGTTTGAATATAGTCTGAATAATATTCGGAAACCAAATATGTTTGAAGTCACTTTGTCTCAAATTAGTGCCTCGCCAGAGTGCACCTGACTGCAGTGAATTTTTTTTTGACCCAATAACCTGAATAATTTTAGGTTACCGAGTACTCTTTTAACTTTATCCATTCCATGGCTAAGCAACATAGAGGATCAACATGGTGCATTTAGGACAGTTACAAAAATATCCGAAAATCTATGAACACCCGAAATCACTTCAACTTTAGAGTTTTTTGCCTCGCCAGTGCGCAACTGGCTGCAGTAAACTCGCAGTTTCCATAATTCAGACAATTGACTATAACGCAATGTGCGAAGTCATATTAGGTCACGGAATATTTTTCCAAACTTTGTCCACAAGAATTTCAAAGGAGTTTCCGAAAATTCAAACGAGTTCTAAGGTTCTAGTCATGATAGGAAAAGATATTGATGTATGTTCTTCTAGTTTCAAGAAAATTGAAAATTTATCAGGGTAAATAAGTGTTACAGTAGCTCTTGAGATTTAAGAGATTTGATTTTGAAGAAATTGATCAAACTTGAGTATGACCAATTGAGTTGGACACAGGATAAGGTAGAAGAATCAGAGCTTTGAGTTGAGTTGAAGAAGCCAATGAGAATTTTCACGACAAATCACTTAAAGGATACAGACGTTTACCAAAATTATTTGAAGAAATAATTTCTTATCTAAGAAAAGTTTTGAGAATGTGATGGGTAAGTAGGGTTGACACAAAAGAAGTATGTCTTTATGGATTCCAGGGAGTCAGGTTAAAATGGTTTAGTAAAGCCAACAAGGGGATGGTTCAACAATTTAAAAGTTTTTCAATGACTTAAAGAAGATTTACTAATAGGATGGAATCAATTCTCTGACCGTTCGTACTTCACGATACTCAAGCATTGAGTTTAAAAGTTGTCTAGGCCTTGAATTGATCAAGAAGTTGTATAGAGAGAGTAGGGTTTCAAGTTGAGTGGAGGGGATCAACAATTAAAAATATTTGGAAAAACCTAGGAGATAACAATCAATATTGAAGTTATTTTGAAAATATCTTCTCTAGGGGAATCATGAACTAACTAGGCTGAACCAATTCTTTCGGTAATAATTGAGGTTTATGGTTCCAGAAGAATTTGGTTCAGGATTCGTTCCAAGAAAGTCAATTAGAATTTAGATCAAGGTTGGATACGCTAATCATATAAGTATCTCGGGTAGATAAGAGTTATTAGAGTTTAGAACTCTAGATAGCGAACGAGTCTGGATTCCCAATAAAGATAGAAAAATAAGATTTTGATCGACTAGTGGAGAAGTTTGAAAAAATAGGTTTGCTGACGAAGGAGATTGAAGAGTTCTAATATTGGTCCATAAATAGCGAAAAAATATAGATCCAAAGGGATGCTAAAAATCTGTTTGAAGATATGGGAAGAAGATAATTCCCAAAAAATCATGGGACGCTAAAAGATACAAAAAAAAATCTAGAAAATAAAATATGTAGTAAACTACTAAAATACCCGACTTTACCGACGGAAGTTTAGCGACGGACGGATTCCGTCGCTAATAGCGACCAGTTTCCGACATCTTAGCGACGGATTAGCGACAGACAACATAACATAATTTTTTTCAATTTTAAATGTAAAAATTTGTCGGGTTTCCGTCGCTAAGTCGACGAACGTTAGCGACGTATTCTTTTTCGTCGCTTATTCGTCGCAAATGTTGGCGGCAAAATCTTTAAAACATTGGCGGGAACTTTAGCGACTAACTGGCGACGGATATATCCGTCGGAAAACACCTTTTAATTGGCGACGGTTTAGCGACTAATTTATTCCGTCGCTAGGTTCTGTGCCCTAACTTAAATTGAACCGACGGGGGGGAATTTTTCATTCCCCCCAAAACTCTCTCTCTCTCTCGCGGCTCTCTCTCTCTCGCGCGCGGCTCTCTCTCTCTCTCTCGCGGCTCTCTCTCTCTCTCTACCAGGTATCTCTCTCTCTCTCTCTCTCTCTCTCTCTCTTTCTCTAATTTTGGGTTTTGGGGCCGGGGGGGGAGTGGGGGGGGTCGGCTTCGCGGGGGGTGGAGAGGGCGGGGGGGGTGGTGAATGGGGTCAGGGGGTCGGGGGGGTGTGGGGAATGGGGGCAGGGGGTGGGGGGTGGGGAATGAGGGTCGGGGGTCGGGGGGGTGGGGAATGGGGACAGGGGGGTCGGGGGGTGGGGGGTGGAGAGGGCAGGGGGGTCGGGGGGGTGTTGAATGGGGGCAGGGGGTCGGGGGGGGGGTCGGGAATGGGGGCAGGGGGTCGGGGGGCGGGGGGTGGGGGTGGAGAGGGCAGGGGGGTCAGGGGGGTGGGGAATGGGGGCAGGGGGGTCGGGGGGGTGGGTAATGGAGAGGGCAGGGGGGTCGGGGGGGGTGTTGAATGGGGGCAGGGGGGTCGGGGGGGTGGGGAATGGGTTGCATTCCCCGATACGGATACGGTTTGGCATGTCCCGATCCTAAGAAATAATACTATTTCATTTAATTTAATTTCATTTAATTTCAAAACTACTAAGAAATAATACTTAAAACACTTAAAATTATGCCTAAATGTATAACTTATATGTTTTTAAATGTAAATAATTTATTAATAATTATTTGTTTTCCAATACCAAAAAAATCCGATACTTCGATCCGATACCGCCGATACTACCGATATCGCCGATACCAATACTAGATTGCTTAGACTTATATTGCAAGGTAACTAGATACAAGTTATGATACAATGTAAATGCAAGTATACATGTTAGCTAGATAGCTTAGACTTATATTGCAATCTCCTATTCACACGAGTATTGATATCGCCGATGCCAATACTCGTAGGAATATATAGTCCGATACCGATTCCGATACCGATACTTTGAACCTTTATTTAAATACATGTTAGTATAGTATCTTCACATATATGTTAAGAGTATATACATGATTAGCAAGGTAACTAGATACAAGTTATGATACAATGTAAATGCAAGTATACATGTTAGCTAGATAGCTTAGACTTATATTGCAATCTCCTATTCACACGAGTATTGATATCGCCGATGCCAATTTTCGGTTGGAGAATCGATAAACAATTTGGATTCGTCGATATAAATCATCGCAGGAGGTATAGAGGGTCCGACACGTTTGCGATAGCAAGTCAGGCTGTTCAAGTCTACTATACAAGCTACCCAAGGCGTCGTAGAGATCGATTTGACTGGTGGGCAGTATGCAAGATTAAATCTAGAAATACATTCAACATTGGAGACCCAGCATACCAAGAGGACCAGATCGAGAAGCCCCAATACATGGGACAATAGTCGGATACCATGGACGTGGAAGATGTCGATATACCTCATGCTGAGGAAAATAGAGGGGAGGAAGAGGTTGATATACAAGACTTAGCTGTCAACCAGGGGAGAAAGAGGCGTCTTGTCCCAAGTATTGAGCCTGAAGAAGAAGAAGAAGAAGAAGAAGAAGAAGAAGAGGATGAGGATGAGGATGAGGATGATGATACAGATGAAGTCGACGATGAGGATGATGATATAGATAAAGTCGACGATGAGAATGAGGATGAGAACGATGACGATGACGATGAGGACGAGGACGATAACGATGATTAGATTAAATATCGGTATATATTAGAAGCACTTACAACTAACTTAGTGAATTCAGTTTAGACGGACACATTCTTATTTCAGTTTATGTTTTTGTCGTTCGATCATCTACTTATTGTATGATTTTCTTTTTACAGATGGCACTCTTAGTTCTCATTGTCTTGACGGCACTCGCCGCCCTGCTGCTGGTATATATATTTTAGTTCAGTTTTATATTCATTTATACTTCTATATTGTTAATTATATTTATGTGTTCTATTTACAGGTCATGGTCACTACCACTCGTGCTGCTGGTAGCGGCAGTGGCCGTGGCCGTGGTGGTGTTGGTGGTGGCGGTACTGGCCGTGGTGGGCGTGGTGGTAGCGGCACTGGCCGTGGACGTGGTGGTAGCGGTCGTGGTGGTAGCGGTCGTGGTCGCCTTCCACATTCCCCGGATATAGAGTCCTCCGATCCCGACCTGGAGAGCCCGGCCACAGACTCTTCCCGCCGTCGATCTATCTCTGCGCTACCTTCATCTTCATCGAGGCCTGAGACTCCATCCGCTAGCGGATCCGTTCCGCCCCCGGATGCACCAGCGGGTACACCATCAGTTACTGCAGGGTGGGCTCCGGAGTACCCCCGGATTCAGCTTCATCCTGCTACCGGTGAGTACATCCGCGGACCCGCGGATCCTCCGACGCCTCCAGAGAGGCCGATAGGCGAGAACGGACGAGAGCTATGGCCCGCGGGTGATACGTAAGTAAATTTAAGTTAATTTATTAAATTTGTTTCATTTATTCAAGTTAATAATCCAGTCTTTGCTTCTTTGTAGGTTTTTCCCGTATGATGCTGCCCGGATACTCGGGCAAATTATCCGGGAAAACTACCATGGCCCCTACCTCAATTTTTCTGAGGTGCCTCGGAATATGCAGTACGTCTGGCTCGAGGAGATGAAGGTATATATATATCTTTTGGTTAATTATTAATTATTCTTTAATCCACTAATTTTTTAATTACGTGATAATTTAATTTGTATGTCAGACAACGTTCTGGTGGCCCCCCCATCGCGAGGAGTTGATTTGCAAGGCCTACAAAGCCGCCGCCGGGAAGAAGATACGGGATGCGGTGTACGACATTCGTACGGCGCATTCGAGGAAGAAGTGGCTCCGGGAGGAGTACTACGAGCAGATGTTGGATAAGATGAATACTGCTCAGTACAGGGAGAAATCAGAGAAAGCGAAGGCGAGCAGACAGGCCGCTGGTCTGCATACGGGAGGTTCAAAGCCCCACGCAGCGACGCGTGCAGATTTGGTGAGATACCGCAAATTCATTTCACTATTAAATTCGGTACTATTAATATACGTAGTTAATTAAATTCGACGTATATTTCGTATGCAGGCACAACGGGCGATAAAGGAGGGGAGAGAGCCGGAGTCGGTCACAGCCTACGATGTATTCCTGCATACACACAAGAGGCGGGCAGACGGGAGCTTCGTCGACGCGAGGGCCCAGGCGACTGATGTAAGTAATTACGTTTATGAGATTTATATTAGAAATATAATTATTGTTAACTTAATTAGGTGAACGTAGGATTCAAATTATAACTTAGGGAAACATAGGATTTAGATTATAACTTAGGAAAACTTATAGTATAAACACATTCATTGGATAGGCTGCATATCGTGAGGCCCTTAGTCAGATTGAGCCCCCTGTCGAGGTTGTCGGCAAAACGACGCCCACCCAGACGCCCTCTTCTATGGCCGCTTGCTACGACGATGTGTTCGTAGAATCTGTCGGCGGCTTTAATAAAGGGCGCGTCTACGGCGTAGGTTCCATGGCGGCGTCGTTGCAGGGCGCGACTCCGAGATATCCACCGCCCCCGCCTCCTCCCGCGCCCCCGTCGGACGATATGAGGGCACAGCTTGCGACTCTCACCTCCGATATGTCGAAAATACGGAGTCTAATGTCGGATGTGCTGGAGCGCCTTCCGCGTCCTTCTTCTGCTCCCGGTCCAGATCCGTCTGCTCCTGGTACGTCTAGTGCGGTTGCCGGTCCTTCCGACCCTGGACGTTATTCATTTGACCGTTCTGTCGAGGTCCGCCTGGTACCGGATACTGCGCTCATTGGGCTCATGGACTTGATGTCGCCAGAGCAGCTCCGCACGCTTCCAGAGCATGTGTTGTTCCAGGTGCCGGCGTACATGGTGGAAGAGTACATCCGCAGAGCCGAGGCGGCGCCGAGACGACGACGCGATCCATCTCAATAATATTTGTACTGTTTTTGGATATTTGTACTGTTTTTGGATTTTGAATTCTGGATATTTTGGAAGCGTACATGAATGTTTGGATATTATGAATTTGTGTATTTGTGTTTGGATATTTGTACATAGATATTTGGATATTTCTGTTTGATATTGGATATTATGAATTTGGATATTTGGATATTTGTTGATCGTACATGGATGTTTGGATATTGGATATTATGAATATGTGTAATATTTACGAAAAGAAAATAGAATGTTTCTGTAAATTTTTTTAATTAATGTTGCATTTAGCGACGGACTAGCGACTAACTAGCGACGGATATATCTTTTAGCGACCGATGAGCGACTAACTAGCGACGGCAAATCCGTCGCTAACTGGGTTATATAAATATTTGCAGTTACCGACGGACGAGCGACGGAATATCCGTCGCTAACTGGGTGATATAAATATTTTGCAGTTAGCGACCACCTAGCGACTACCTAGCGACGGCGAATCCGTCGCTAACTGGTTGAAATAAATTTGCAGGTAGCGACGAGCTAGCGACGAACTAGCGACGGAACTTCCGTCGCTAACTGGAATATTAGCGACGGAATATCGACTACCTAGCGACGGCAAATCCGTCGACATGGTTCTGGAAATATGGTAGGTTTCCAGAGACTTAGCGACGGATAGTGGGTCGCTAATCCGTCGCTAATCTGTCGAGGATGACGACGGACTAGCGACGGCTTAGCGACCCATTATCCGTCGACATGGTTCTGGAAATATGGAAGCTTTCCAGAACCAGGCCGACGCCCTACCCGTCGCTAATCCGTCGCTATAACGTCGAGGTTAACGACGGAATGGCGACGGAATAGCGACTGATTTTGCGTATCAGGAACCTCTCTGATACGCTTTTACCGACCTATTTACGACGGCTTAGCGACGGATATTTTAATATTATATGGCATGTAAACCGACGGGAACAAGTCGCTAATCCGTCGCTAAACCATTGAAAGGCAACCGTCGGTAATCAGTCGCTAGTCCGTCGGTTAATCATTTGTCCGACGGCTTAGCGACGGACAAATTTTAGCGACGACGTATTTCCCGACGGCCATTTTCATCAAATATCCATCGCTATCCCGTCGGTAATTTATGTTACCGACGGATGAGCGACGGATGTGGCCGTCGCTAAAGTTGGTTATTTTGGTAGTGAACATACACCATCATACAGTCGGCCTAAACTGGTTAAGGTCAAAATTCACTCCTTATGTCATTATCACTTCCAATTGTTATAAGTACCAACTAATATCTGGGTATTCCAAAATTCTATTCTTCCAATTCTTAATTACCAATATATCCTTGATAATTACCGCCTTACATACCTTCTCATTAAAATTACAATTCTCAGAAATTGTATCGTAGGGAAAGACTTTGGGAAAGATATCTACCATAAAGGTGTAACCAAGAATTTTATTCATATTGGAGAATTATAGCAAGACTCTCATGATTATTCTATGGACATCCTGTTACAACTTCTTATAACAATAGATAATGCTACTCAGCAGTTCTAGGTACTAGTCTTCATTGGCTCTGGCTCTTGCACGAGCAGTCTCCAACTGCTTCATCTTCTTCTGTGATCCTCGAGTCTACATCATGCCTTTCTGCAGTGGGTGTAGGAGGCAAGGTCTGCTCGATAGGAAGAGATCCCCTAGGTTGCGGCGTAGCAGGTGTTGCTGGGATAGGTGCTCTGGTACGATAGAAAGATAAGAGGCAGTCTTTTACCCGATGTTCAGCGGATCCCCATGCCAAACATTGTTCCAATCTCTTGCGGCATCTAACGGCTAGATGACCAGGCCTCTTGCAGTAGTCACAAGCCAATAGCTTCTTACGACATGACTGCCGGAAAGTAGAGTACTTGATGGGACCCAAATATCTTCTAGATTCAGGGGTATACCTCCTAGAGTGAGGTTCCGCACCAACTCGGTTTAAGATAGCTAAGGCTACGTTATTGACATCCTTCATAATATCTCTCGTGATATCAATCTATTTCTGCTGGGCCTCGGCTTGGGCCTTCTGGGACTCCAGGATTCCTTGAAATAGGGCAACCATTTGGAAGGTGTCTGCTGGTACTGGTGGGGCGACATGAGTAACTATCATAACAGGAGATGGTGAAATTGCCATGGGCGAAATAGGTTCGGCTGTAGTATGAGCTGTGCCAGGGACTTGTACAGCAAAGGGGGAATTGATGAGCTGCAAAGGAGAAGGGTTGGAATGGGCCTGAGGAAGAGGGGTGTGATCAGGAGATAACATCTTGTCATCAGCTGGACTGGAACGGGTTTGTAGAAGCATGGAATTTCAGAACCAGAAAGCCCATGCGCCAGACTATACGTGCCAGAACTCGGACAAAGTACTTCACAGCAAAAACAACAAGTATAGACATTGAAAGAGGACTTTTTATTTAACATATAAAAGTCTATTACATGTCTAAAAAAAGATTGTACAAAGGAGAATTTCTACAAAGAAAAGATCCTAAGTCTACAGCCAGCAATCACCATGCGCCCTCAAGCAGGCGCAGCAATCACCATGCGCCCTCAGTCAGGCGCATCCCACCATGCGCCCTCAGCAAGGCGCATCCTTTTCAGCAGCTCAGTTATGTGCATCCCAGTTATGTGCATCCCTTCAGCAGCCCAGTTATGTGCCGCTCTTCCAGCCAGGCTCACCGCCGTCAAAATGCTTCGACTAATGAAGCATTTATTGAGCAGAACGTGGGTGGCAATCAACCCTCTAGCCGAGGAAGAGAAAAGTACCGCAAGCCAACCTGTGGCCAGGGGAGGCTTTGAAAGAGCCTACAAAGGCGAAGGAAGACCGTAATCGAAACCGCGGCTAAAGGAGCAGCTTTAAACCCAATCAGAGTGGGCAACACCCACTTTGAAGGAAGAGAGAGCCCCCAAAGCCGCAGCACCGCAATTCCGATCTACGGCTCTTCCTGCGCAACGAAGACGAGGCCCGAGCATCCCTATCTTTGGATGCAACAGGCACCTTTCGCCTGCCTCGGAAGCCCTCGACTCTGACTTTTGGATGTAACAGTCACCTTCAAGTGCATCAACGAAGACATTGCGTCGCATTTTTACCCTCGGAAGCATCTCATCAACAGAATGCATTCGAGTACACAAGTTCATGTCGGAAGTACGTGAGAGAACGAGAAGCAAACACTCTCTCCATGCCACTATTTATAGGGCGGGCAAATCAAACCCATGCGCCAAGTGGATGGCTCTCCGAATTCCGTGCAATGAATTTACATTTAATGGATGAACCGGATGCTTCGAATTCAGCCAAATCAAAACGGCTATTTAAAGCACTCGAAGAACGTAACAGTTGCTGCATTAAAGAGCGTCACAAAGCGGATGCGCCGGCCAGACAGCGTATCATACAGACGCGCCCTTCAACATCAAGCGCATCAGCACAGACGCGCCCTTCAGTACCAAGCGCATCACAGAGGATGTGCCCCCATGCGTCCCCATACGCCTAGTGGAACGCCAATCGACGCGCCCACTCAGCTGTCTATCGAATGTCAGAAACATTAAATGCTGAACTGACAGAGTTGGAAGCATGCCTTCCGAAGTCTGAACAGTTGACGAAGCGTCGCCTATATCAGCATCATCATTACTTTACTCCGACGGCTACTGCCACGTGGCCACCCAACCACTCGCATGCGCCTCCGCAGTCATGCGCTCAAATCCGCATGCGCCTCAAAAGCCATGCGTCTCAGACTTTTCACTGATCCCTAAAGACAGAAGGAAAGTCTCCATTTGAAGCTCTGCATGCGCCTCAAAAGCCATGCGCCCAGAATAGTTCATGACTCCTAAAGGTTACGAGCCAAAGTCTCCTCATGTGCCCAGTCCTAGGCGCATCCTACCAAATCATTCCCCCCATCAAATCCGAGATCTCCGAGCCATGAGTCGACGACACGTGTCCTTTGACTCAACTCACCCAAGATTTCAGCAACAGAAAGATCTTCTCCTCTGCTACGTGCCGGCTCACAACAGCAGTATGAAGAATTCAACCCCTCGATCAGGGCGCATCGTCCATGCACCTCCATCAGCAATCACCACGTGGCGTCCCCGCTTACAGGCGCATCCTACGTGCGCGCTTGAGCAGCCGGCCTGCAAAGCTATAAATAGAAGGATTATTTCCTTCACACACACACACAGAACGATCCTACGTACAAAAAATGAAGGAACACACCACCAGAGAGGCAGATACAGACACTCAACGTCTTCCTCCTCTCAGCAAGCTCCAGCACCCAGAGCAATCCAAACCTTCAGAGAACTGATAACCGTCGTCAGATCGTCAAAGGAGTCAACGCGTTACCACTCACTCCATCGGCACAAGGGACCCAGATAAACAAAAGTGTACTCCTAGGACTACATCTAAGTCCTATATTGTAACACTGTTCTGTTTGTATTAAAAATTGCAATAAAAGAATTTTAATGGCAAACAGGGTTATCTTTCCTCTAGTCATAGTCTGAAAGGTGTAGGAAGCAAACATAAGCAAGGTAGCCTACCAGTTTATAATCAAACAAAAATATTTATTTATATCTAATTCGGACCTATGTTGTGACAAATCAATGTTCTAGTGTTCTAATTGTTTCTAGGTATGTTTTCCTAAATTGTTGTTTGGACCTGCATGGGCCACCACTAAAAACATGTCACGACCCGGTCCCAAATTTTTGGGTCGAATCGGATCATTCCCAGCCTGCACCGCTGTTGAGATGGCGGCAGTAAGCTGTATCACTCATGCAGGTAATTAACAACACAGTCTAATTGCCATAACTTTAATAATTCGAATAGTTTAAAACCTTTTTTTTACAACAAAATGAAAGATACATCTGAAATACACTGTTTTCCACAAACATCATGAATTATAAAAGAAGAAGAAAATCTAGGCAACCAGCTCATCAGTCTCGAGATCATCGTCCTCTAGTTGGGATCTCGAGAAAAATACCGTAGAATAAAGCATCATTAGAAATACCTAAAATGTTGGGTCTCCAGTCAGAAGGGAGCAAAGTACAATTCATGCTAATTTGACAATTGAAATAATAATAGAATTATGCACTTTTAAACAATTTGAAATATACATTTTCCAGCAGTTAAAACACTGTGATGTGAATAGGCAATAAAATATGACTGGATTGGGTTGTACAGTGAAAGATATGGCTTATCCCCGTGTGTAAGAGGGGTAAGCTCGCACAGTTCTAAGTTATTATTTGGATGTGGTCATACTCATTACACTACTCCCCCAGTACCCAACAGTCAATCAGTCATTGCTCTCAGAGAGAGTTCCGTGTTGCATCGTGGTTTAAACTTGCAATAAAATGATTACTAAATAATTGTAAACTAACACAAAATGTACTTGCCTCAAATTGGACTGGACTTGAAGGGTTGAGACTTCGGGATTGAAATTAGCCTCGTCCTCGAAATCCTACAGTCGAAAAGTTCATCTCAGATTCCGAAATCGCCGTGCTAACTATGCTAGTTGCAATCTCTAAGTTTTGTCCTAATCAATTTTAATCTTTAATTAGCTAACACGAACAAAACGCGATTATCTGTGCATTGTAATTATGAAACATCAATTTATATTTAATTTCGAAAAAACTTGTATTTACCAGTTTATTCGAAAAACTTGGTTTTTTATAATTATCTATAAAAAAAATACATTTTTCTTTAAATGAGAATAACATGAATTTCTAAAAATCTTATAATTATTATCAGTATTCCTAAATTTACGCTTTCGAAACATCCACCAGAAAATCATTACAAAATTTGCAGAAAATAAATGGGCTTATGCCCTTACAGACCAATGAATTTAAATAAGAAATAAACTTGTTAGTCCTATAATCTTCCTACAAATTAATTATAAATAAACTAATAATTTTTAATTAAAAATAATTACAATAGTGAGTCTCAGATATTGGTCCAATCGTGATATAGGTTAATGCCTCAACGTCCGGGCGAAACCGGTTTCGTTTGCACTTAGCCAGGGCCCATTGACCAATACGGTCGTCGCCCAAAAATCCAAAATAATATTTCCGAAAACCAATTTGAAATTCATTTCTAAAGTTTTATAAAAATTTGGGCAGCATTTCCTCTATTTTTGGGATAATCCAAAACTGGGAAAATGCTACGTCACTCCAACAAAATCATCCCAAACCCTAAAAACCACATAATAATATGGAAACCAACCCACGGAATCAGAATAATAATAATTTTCGAAAAAATCCAAAACCAAACGGACATCAAAAGTCACAGAACTTTTCCGGAGTTAACTCGGAAATTCCGAGGAACCAAAGCATAACCAAAATCACAGAACTTCTCCGAAAGGAAGTTCGGAAATTCCGGAACCAAAAGTCGTAATCACAAATCCGAATCCCGGAACGGGATCGGGGACCAAAAATCATCATCGACTACGTATTGGAAACGGGGAAGCGAAATTATACCTTGGGTTGCTCGGCTAGAGCTCTCAGATAAAAGTTATAGGATAAGAAATCCGCGCAGCAACGTAATAATCCCGGGACAACGCCCGTAATAGAACAGCTCCTGATCGGGAACGGAAAGCCGCGAAAACCACGAAACTTACCAGAAAGAGTAGCCGAGATATAACTCGGCAGAGCGCCGGGGAGGAGAACGTGCTGACCAAAAAGGGGTTCGGCCAGACAGCGGAGAGCTGAGAGTGGCTCGGCTAGGGCACGTTGGAGGACGAACGGCGGGGTCGCGGGGAGTGGCCGGCTAGGGCAGTGCCGGCGGAGAGGGGCGGCCGAAGGATCGGAGGCGCGGCGCGGTGGGGCGCGCGCTGGAGTTGCCTCGGAAGAAGAGAGCGAGGACGTCGGGGCCGGCTGTGGCCGGAGCGGAGCACGGCTTGGGAAGAGAAGAAGAGAAATGGGATTTCTCTGTGAATGAGAATAATTGAGATGAGGAGAGAGGTGAGGGTGTGGGTCATTAATCAGGGGAGTGGGAATGAAATGGTTCTATACAGAATGGGAGTTGGTGAGTGGGATTAAAAGAAGGAGAGTGAAAGAAGGGGAGGGGTGCCACGTGTAGGGTGTACAGGTCATGGGGAGGATTATAATTCGTGGGGTTCTCCAGGACCGGGTTGGGGAGAACACCGGGTCGGGTCCGATTTCGGATGTGGGTTGGGTTCGGGTAGTTCTAGGATTTTAATTAATTCTTATTATTATTCTTTTCTCCCTTTATCTAGCAAATAAATACAATAAATCTTATTAATAGCATTATTCTGACTTGGGATGGGTTCGAGCTGAGACCGGGATCCAGGTTCGGGACGGGCTGACAAACAAAAATCCATGTTACTAATATTTTGAAAAATAGTTTCAATTCCCAAAATAATAATAATAAAAAATAATACTACAAAAAATAATAATCACCAATAATGATTAGCTAACCCAGGAAGCGAGTTTCACAGCCGTTTCTGGACTTAGTCTTGTACGGGCGCAACCTAGGCCCGTGCGGTATCACGTCTATGAGAGCGAGGATGATCGCTCCTACGGGAGCGGGGCGTGACAATGATTTCCATATCTCCAGTTTTATTATATTTTTATGTTTTGTGCTAATTGCTGGTTTTAGTTCTTAAGTGAGGCCTCCCTTGTGGCACTTGCTCTTTCTGGGGTCTGACCCAGCTGGTTTTGCGTGGCCAGATACCGGAGCAGCTCCAGAGGATCTTCCTATCTTCCAGCCAGATGGTGACCACCAGGTGTAACTAAGGTAACGAGTGAGTTTCCCTTTTGTTCTCCCACTTTATTATAAAAAATTCTTTTGAGTCGTTTAGCCGACGAGCACGTGTTAGCTCGTATTGTACTTTACTTACTGTCTGCCTACGGGCTGTAACATGATTGACAAATCCTAGGGTTGATCATGTATGACTGAAACTCTTGCTAGTCTTCACATTTTTGTACGACTAGCTTCATGATCATCCAAATATGTAATGTATGGGACGCCTTACTATTGTATATTTGATGCTCTAACATCTTGTAACTATTATTACTTGCTGGAGATTGAGACAATAGGCTTGTTCATGACCATAAGAGACTGATGGCTTGTAGTTAAACCCTCATGTATCTAGACAGTCGTGACCGTATAGCGAGGTGGGTTGCACTTCGATATACGTAGTTGGCTATGTATGCTCCCGCTCGCCAGTATTCTGGTTCTGGGGCATTACACTATTCATGTGTGTATGCTTTCTTTTTATAATGCTAAGAGATTTGAAATACGAATTTGTTCTTTTTTTAACTTTCTATTGAGAATAATAACATTTGAAAAAATGGTAAGGACCGAAAAATTTATTACCATTTGAACATAAAGAGTTGTATGAAAAAAAAGAAACTTCATAACATTCAAACTTTATTGCTTTTACTTTAAACATAAATGACATGTGTAATGCCCCGTTCCGTACGGTGCATTATACTGAAATGTTGACTCAAAGAGTCGCATTGACAGAATAAAATATATCGATGCAAATTGATATAAGAGTTACGTTGTCCCGAACAATGCATCGAACTAAGTCGATGCGAAGAGTTACATTGTCCCAAAGAATGCATCGAGTTGAATCGACGTGAAGCGCTGCATTGCCCCGAAGGATAAGTGTGTTGAGTCGGCTCGAAGATTCTAAGATATCGAATCGGCCCAAGGCGCAAGTCCGAATCGATGCAAGTATGGATTTTAGTTGGTTTCATGTGCAGGCTATCTATTTACGCTGAAATGTTAGAGGTCAACATTTTGCCTCATTCGTAACGGGTCCGCAAAACTCAAATCACCGCCTCGCAACGGGCTGGGACTTGGGCACGGTAGGCCGGAATCGATCGAGTAGTTTAAAGAAACAAGAAGTGCTCGAATGGCTAAGTCAGAAGATTTGGTCGTGCAACAAAGTCATAAAATCGAGCCGCATTGGCTCGACAAACAACAAGACGCATCGGCTTAAGGTGGGAGGACTGACTCTTCTTTTTACTACTTCATGTCTAAGTAAGAATGTATCTTTGTATGCAAAGTTAACCTATCGACACCACGGGCTGGTTCGATCGGAAGATAAATTATTGTGTGTGTCGAACACTAGTTAGAACAATTGAAATGAAACGTACATCAAATGCACGAGTCGCTATGGAACATTGGATATCGCAAAGGCGAGTGCCTCGGTACGCAAGCCACAAGAACATGGGATAACTGTATCGGCAAGTGCCTTAGTGCACGAGTCATGTCGTGCCCTCGAGCATGAGATAGAAGGCTAGCACATTGAAAGACAATATAGGCGAGTGCCCTAGTGCACGAGCCATGAACATTGAACACTAAGACATAGAACATGGAAATACGGCTTTGATGCGTGCATCAAGTGCACGACGCAAAGAAAAAGATGATAAATGTGTCAAAATGTACGTACGTGCACGAGATCATAAAAGATGGCTTCGTTGCGAAAGAGTACAATTATTGCATGAAGGTGACGGAACTGTCGGATATGACATGATGCCTCGAAAAGTGTTCGGGGCCTTCGGGTGTTCGATTGATGGACATTGTGTTGAGGCATGATGCCATTGAACATTGAAACGAAGTATGAAATATGAGAACATAGAAAGTTAATGGAAGAAATACGAGATGATAAAGTCTGAGTCTCGGACTCAAGACTATGTTTGGTTGTTGGAATAATAGTACGTTGCATAGTCAAATGGACTTGAAAAAATTGAGATAATCTCCCGTGCACGGGAATGTTTCCTTCGAACGGGTGCGCTGGGTCACCGGGACCGTTTGGCCTAGAAGGGATATAATCTTTGAGGGGCTCACATCCGTAAGACGATTAGCGGCCGCTTAGCGAGATGTGAAAAGCCGCAAATGATGGTATGCAACGGAAGGTCTCAGTAATTGGGATAACAACCCACTAAGAGTGGCTCCGGGCTACCCAATTTGAGAAAAGAAAAAAGAAAAAAAAAGAAAGAAAAGAAAGAGATGAAAGAAAAAGAGAAACGTCTTTAGTCAATTTTGGCGCGAATACGCCAACGACCTTTATATAGTTAAGGAACGATGGGTTGAAAGTGCAGGCACGTATATATCCTGCACACATAGATCCTGCATAGAGAGCACTTATAATATGACAGGAAAGGAATGTGGCGTATTCACCTTGTGTCGATGCAAGGACGAGTGTGTCTATGCTGGTAAGAAGTCGTGCCATGAAACAAACACGAGATCGCTTGCCTGCTTGCCTATTCAATTTGAATAACATGCTTGCCATGATAACATGCTTTACCGCTTTCGAATATGCCATGAAATCGACCCTAAGGAGAGTATAGCAAGATCATAAGCTAAGTTGAATAATTCAATATAAATACTAAATGTCGGTTTAGAAAGTGGGTCTTTTCATCAGTACATGCAAGGACGAACGTACTGATCCTCCACTAGCTTTCATGGAGGGTGCAGGGAATGGATTGCTCGCGACAAAAATTTGCTTAATCGCGCAGAGGCATGGAATGTCGTAGTGTTTGAAGCGTGCGATTGCATTGACGCTCGGACTTGCAACAGGATTGATGCGGCCGAGATATAGAAGACATGATGTATGGAACGGTAAAATCCTTTGTGGGCAAGAGAGAACTTGAGTGTTGTAGACAACCTGGCAAATTCAATTGGGCTAGTGAAAGCCTTTGTAATTTCAGTTCATTATCAATAAAGAGAATTGTTTCGTATACTCTGTTTTCTTCTGTTTGTTAATATCAAATCAAAGATAATCATTTTGAGAACTTGTCATCTTGCCTTGCACGAGCGCAACTCGAGGCTCGTGCGGCATCACGCCCCCTGCGAGGACGATGATTCGGGTGATTCCGGGTCGGGGCGTGACAACATGCAAGTCTTTATAAAATACTCGAGGGTATTTTAGGAATTCAAAAGTTTCACAACCAAGTTTTCATATTATTTTTTTTTCATATTATATATATATATATATATATATATATATATATATATATGGAAAAAAAATATGGAAAATTCTTCAATACATTTCATGTAAAAATTTATATCGATATATCCCAAATCTGAATCATTGGATGCTGATCCAATGGTTCATATTAAAGCCAAAGTCAAAGTAACAGGTAAAGTCAAAGTCGAAGTAAATATCTTTCACAATTTTCAATGCAATTGTTTGAGATGTATTGATACATCACATGTATTGTAGAAGGACCATATATATATATATATATATATATATATATATATATATATATATATATATATATATATATATATATATATATTTGAGGGTGTTCACTTCTTAATAGTGCTTGGAGGCATCCTCCAAGGGGGCTTGAACCCGCGCCACTGCGTCGAGATGCTCCACCGTTCCCAACGGGCTATGGCCACATGGAATATATATATATATATATATATATATATATATATATATATATATATATATATATATATATATAGGCTTAATTGCACTTTGATACCCTCAAGTTAAAAAAAGAAGAAGTTCAGGTATCATGTTGAAAACAAAAATAGTTCAGGGTATCAAAGTGCAATTATATATAGGCTTAATTGCACTTTGATACCCTCAACTACTTTTATTTTTCAACTTGATACCTGAACTTCTTCTTTTTTTAACTTGATGTCATGAATTTTTTTGGACAATAATGCCCCCGCTCAAAATTTAAAACTACCTCCCAAACCGCACCCCCTCGCTCCCCACCCCTCCGGCCACCTGCCCCCGCCCCTCCTCCCCTCCAGCCACCCCCAGCTCCCTCCCACCTCCGCCCTGCCTTCACCCACCCCGCTCCCCCCTCCGGCCATCCGCACCCTCCCCCCTCCGGCCACCCACGCGTCTCCCCTATCTCCCACCATCCTCATTTCCTGCCTCCACCCGCGCCCCCCTCTTCTCGCCGTCAGCCGCCCCCACCTGTCACGCCCCAGTACCGAAATACGGAGACGGACTAGGCCAGCTACTCCATATGAGGTACGTAACGTCATACGACGATCGTGGCTGTCGAGAGACTAGGGGGTACATGCTACAATCAAGTCTCCTATGGTCCCACAGAGTTCTATGTCTCAATCAATCAAGTCACATCAACAATTAAATGAACATTAAAGATAAAGCAATAAGGCGTCTCCGACGCTTCATCAAAATGATCATGAGAGACTAGCTTTATAATTTAGCTATCTCAGAGAGTCAGGAGTACAAAATTATACACAGCTGCAGTCAGTTTCTTTACAATTCTGTACTGACACAAAATATCAAGTAATCCGGCTAACAGGTGCCGGTGGCTAAACGCCGCACAAAGTAAAGGCAGGAGTGGTGGAGAAGAAACCCACTCGAGTTCCCGAACCGCCATGCTCCTAGTATGCACCATGGATGTCAGGAAGGAAGATCGTGTCCTCCGGCTCTGCTACGAGATCTGGCCAAACAAAACCAGCGGGGTCAGCCCCGAATAGCAAGTACCGCCAAAAGGGCACAAGAGTTAAGATTAAAAACCCAGTTAATAGAATGATTGATAATAGTAATACTTATGCTACTATTATAGGATAGCGCAACATCCTCGAACCCATATGGCACCCTTACAACCAAACAAGGACAAAAGATGCCGCATGGAGTCGGGATGTGTCGTACTCTATAACTTTCACATAAGTTAAAAGGTATAAACAATAAAATCTTCTGATCGTGACTTCGGTCGATAGCCTATCGCAGCACAATAACCAACCCAACAATCAAACAAGCACATGGGTTGGATCATGTACCATGATAGACCATGTTCCTCAGTCATTCACAGAAGTAGCACTTCACAACTAGAATTAGTCTTCCGTTCATAACTTCGGTCCACAGCCTGTCATAGTACGATAACCAACCCAACAATCAAACAAGAACAGGGGTTGGATCACGTACCATGACAATCCGCTTCCCTCAGTTATTCACGGAAGGTAATAGGACACAAGCAAGTCGTTTTCACGGCCAATCAAGTCTACGAGTTTCTAGTGGGACGAGGTTATCCTCGCATCATGTTATTTAGAAATCCTCAGATCGTATCTTTCCAGTAAGGCTAGCCAACCCAGGGGTTCGCGTAGACAGGTATGATTGAGCACAGGTCCCTCGTGAGGCCACCTTGCCAAAATATATAATATATAGCAGGAATTAATCGGATACAATCATCCACTTGTTGCAGATGACACAGTATCCGTGGAGACCAGCCGGTGCGTCGAGACAATATCTCAAGGCGGCTGGTGTAACACGATCTCGAGATTTTGCCCTTCCCATGCATCTAGTATATTTAGTTGCCTAATTTAACCCTAGGTGAAATCTTGGACTCACATGCTGTGGCCTGCATGATTATCCTCCTAAAGTCGTACTTTAGTACGAGTATCCCAAAGAGGATCCATGTCAATCAGTATGTCAACATGTTCTACCCTCCTTAGTGTAATGCATCATTGCAAATACGCCTCGTGGAGTTACGAGTCATTTGTCGAGCATGAACAAGAACTGGGACATTCAGGTACATGTATCAGGTAGGAACACTTTGCTCACCGGGGTCACCTTAGTGCTCATATCATGCTCAGGACAAAAGGCGTAAGGATATATAGCATACACAAACATTTACATATATATAAGCAATATAAAATAAAATTAATATAAAATATAGGGTAGTCCAGGTCATAGTGCCCAGGGGTCTGAGCGCGCAGGGGTCAGGGCGCGCAGGGGGTCAAGCGCGCAGGGGGTCAAGCGCGCGCAGGGGTCAAGCGCGCAGGGGTCAAGCGCGCGCAGGGGTCAAGCGCGCGCAGGGGTCAAGCGCGCAGGGGGTCAAGCGCGCGCAGGGTCAAGCGCGCGCAGGGGTCACGAGATAGCTGCGCCCTTCGCTAAAAAGCGCTGGGCCATGAAATAGCTGCGCCCTTCGCTTAAAAAGCGCTGGGCCTCGAGATAGCTGCGCACGCCAACTGCTACAGGGTCATCTCCTTCCTCTTGGCTGAGAGCAAGAACACCATGAGCCCTAGAACTTCTAAGGACCATAAAATCCTCATCCTAAGCCCAAATTGGGACTTCTATAGGTCAAAATGGGGTAGAACAAAATTCTCTACAACATGGAACAATCAAAACTTAAAAATAATGAAATTTGCTAGATCAAAACCAAGGAAATCCGAAATTGGTTAAAACTTAGATCTACAAAAATTAAAGCTTCAAAATGGAAAATTTTAAGTTCTAAACTAGTATAGATTGAGGAGAAGGACATATTTTGACAAATAATTTTGTAAGAAAATATGAACAAAATTTATTGATCCATCTCTTTGAGCAAGTTGGCACTTGCCTTGGTTGGTGGAGGAAATAAATGAGAGGAAATAAATGAGAGGAGAGAGAATAAGATGAGTTATTATATAGAATCTTGAACCCATGGGTTCATGATGAACCATTGGTGAACCAAGAATAGGTTACTCAAATGAGCCAAAACTGTAGGCCCAAATGCAGAAAATAAATTACGAAATAATATTTTATCGAATATTTTTGGAAAATGCATGAAGAAATATAGCATAATAAATATCGTATAAATACAAGGTAAATACAATTTATCGGTTTACGTATTAAAATACGTATTCCAGGATCGGGGGGTGACACCACCCCTCACCCCCTCCTCCACCCGTGCCCTCTTCTCGTGCACCGTCAAAGGGGGGAGGGGGCATCGACCGCCGGAGAGGAAGGGGGGTGCATGGGGAGAGAGAGGGAGCCAATGGTAGTTTCAATTTTTTTTTTGTTTAGGTATTAAGTTGAAAAAGTAAAATAGTTGAGGATATCGAGTGGTTGAGTAAAAAAGTTTAGGGTATAAGTTGAAATGCTGAAATAGTTTAGAGTATCAAAGTGCAATTAAGTGTATATATATATATATATATATATATATATATATATATATATATATATATATATATATATATATATATATATATATGAAAGAAGGTTTTTTTGGCGAACGCTCACACTGGGAATCGATCTCCTGACCACTTGGGCCGCATGCCTTACCGCTACCAGTAGGCTAGAGGGTCATTGGCTATATATATATATATATATATATATATATATATATATATATATATATATATATATATATATATATATATATATATAATAGGAAAACTTGATGGTAAAACTTTTAAATTCCGAAAATACCCTTACATGTCTATACTAATTTAAAAAAAAAATCCTAAGTTAATTAAAAGAATGTTAAAATACGTGCAAGACATGTGCACATATGTTAGTATATATATAGCCAATAACTCCCTAGCGTGGTAGTGGTGAGATATGTGGTTCGAGTGGTCAGGAGATCGAATTATCGAATTCCAGTAGAAGCATTTGCCATAATTACTTTCTTTTAAAAAAACAATATTTTGTATATGCCGATTAATTAACTGATTGATTGATTGACAGAAGTCTCTAAACTATTGATGGATTGATCTCTTCTCTCGTCTCTTCCATTGTTTCTTCTTTCTTATGTCCAGGGGGTTCCACTGGTTTGGAATCAATAGAGAATTGTACCAATGTTGAAATTTGTTGTTATTTCTTTCCGTGTTCATCAATAAAACAATTATTCGTTCACAAAGTTGTGTTTATTTCTGTTTGGAACTCTTTCTTCTAAGTTGCTAACCCGTTGTAAATTGCCTTGTGCCTTTTGGTTCAACTTGTATGAATTCCAAGTTGCTATACTACTGGCCACGACCCCATAAAATTTGCAAATGTCCCACATATGTTTTACTAATATGTAATTTGAGTAATTTGTTAATATTTAGACTATGTTTGGGATTATTTATTTTGTCTGCTTTGGTTTATATATATATATATATATATATATATATATATATATATATATATATATATATTATATATATATATATATATAAACAACATCAAAATTTGTTTAAGTAATAATTAACTGTCAATTTATTTTGATATTCTAGCTCATATTCAGGACAATTTTAATTGCAGTAGAAGGAAGGTTGCTTTCAAAAGATATTTATTCTTTAAAATATAACAACAATAACGAACAGTAAAGCACATTAACTTTTGCAAAAAAAGAAACAAGAAGAAGAAAAAATATTTTGATCAGGTCCCTTGTAAGAAATCACCCAAATAAAACTCATATTATACGAGATATTTTTGTATACTTCAGAAACGTATAATACTTGCGTACTTTTGACAGATTTGAATTAGTATATAAATTTTAAGCATGCAAAGTTCCAAACTTGTCCCATATAAACTATTGAAAAATTTGGCCAAAAAAGTGTGATAAAAATATGTTTAAGTAATCAAATTTGACAACTTGTTTAAGCATGTAAAGATTTTAACCTCAATATTTTTATTTGAAAAATATTTGACTGATTTTTTAACGTATTTTACTTGCACTTTGCCCGATTTATATTCGTAATTTCGTAGTTCTAATTTTTTGTTTTCCGTTTGCGGAATTGCTAACAAGGGTCAGCTCACTTGTGAGTCTACGAAGTAATGATATGTTAGCACTTGTTGGCTGTATAAACAATGGAGAAAGGAATGAAGGATTAGAGTCATGTACAAGATGAGGAGGGAGACAATTATGTAATGCACTAATTATATGGTCACGTAATTAGTTGGTATTGCCACTCTCATATGTCAAACCATTTGATAAAAGAAAAAAGAAAACCTTTTGAAGAAAGAAAAAGATAGACAAATGGAGATGCGGGGTATCGATCCCCGTACCTCTCGCATGCTAAGCGAGCGCTCTACCATCTGAGCTACAACCCCTCGACTGGAAGAACGTCTATTGTATGTCATACTAACAACAAACATGTAAGAGAGTTTGCAAGCTAGGGTTCATAGTCCACAGCATCATTATTCATAGCACTTAGGTCCGCTTTGTTAACTGTAATGTAGTCGTAATCAAAATAAAATCGAATAATTTTTTTTTCTTTTCTTTTTTTAATTTAATTTTACTACGATTACGATTACATTATTTTCTTAATGATAAAGATGCGCCTCTCCAACGGATCGTCTTAGGGAAGATAATGAAAGCAACGTTCATAAAGTCCTCTCTCTCTAATCAATTGTGTTGGATTTCAAAGGTATCCAACGGTTGTAGTTTGTTCAGAATTAGTGAAATGGTAAATTAGTTAATCTATTTTCTATAAGGTGGTGGCTGAGATTATTTAGAGGAGAGATTCAGAAGGTTATTCAACTTTCAAGAGGAAAAATAAATGGAGAAATCGGAGTTTGCGGTTGATCTTTCTCCATTGTATTATCTATTTGAGTAGTAGTGGTGGTCCTGTTTTGATTGGTGGGAGAAGCTTGTAGAGGAGCTGGTGTAATTCTTCAATTCTATTGTTTGAAGTTTTTTCGGGTTGGCCTTTCAATCGTTTCGTAGTTTTTTCATCACGATTTTTCATGTAAACATTATTGTAGAGGTGAGCAACGGTTCGATTCGGTTTAAACCTAAAAAATCAAAATAACCGTAAATTGTATTTTTCAAAACCGAAAATCGAATCGTTTTTTATAAAAATCGAACAAAATCGGACCGAATTAATTCGGTTCAATTTTCGATCGGTTCGATTTCATGGACCAATGTGTCGGACATTCAAATTTTTAGCAAAATGAGCCTATTTAAATAACATTTTTAAAAAAAATGGCATTATTGTATTTATGAATTATTATATTATATAGAGTGAAAAAATATTAATATATATAGATTGAGGGTATAGAGAGAGTGATCAAAGAAGTACCAATAGAGAATAGGAAAAGAGAGTGCGATCAGTTAGAGGTTAAAAAAATATTAGTATATATAGATTGAGGGTAGTTTGATAAACTACTAAATCTAAATCGATTTTCGGTTCGGTTCGGTTACTCGAATCAAGAACCGAAAATCGAACCGTTACTTCAAAATTTTAAATCGAAAATCGAACCAATAACCGAAGAACCGAACCGTTTGTCATATTTCGGGTCGGTTCGGTTTTAGTTTTTAACCGTTACATTATTGTACTTATATTGTTCTTTTGTGTTTGGATATTGTGATCGTTTGCGCAGGTGCTACTCTTCAGTTTAGTGCTCAATATTTTTTTTTGGCTTAATTGCTACTTGATACCCTCAACTATTACCATTTTTCAAACTTGGTACCCTAAACTTTTTTTTGTAACAACTTGATACCCGGATATTATTTTGGACAAAATGTCCCTACCCCTAACCCCCCTCCCCCGGCTAGCTTCGCCCCCCCCCCCCCCCCCCCCCCCCCTCTGCTAGCTCCGCCGCAGCTCCCCCCCCCCACCCCCCCTGCTCGCTTCAGGCCATCCCCCCCCCCCCCCCCCCTCTCGCTCCGGCCGTCCGCCCCTCTCCCGCCTCTCCCTAGGGCTCGGCAGCGGGAGGAGGGGGGCTGGGAAGGGGGGTGCGGAGCGGGGGCGGGGCAGGAGGTGGCCCGGAAGCGAAGAGGGGGGGGGGGGGGGGGGGGGGGGGGGGGGAGGCGGGGGGGGGAGGGGGGGAGGGGGGGAGGGGTCGGCCGGAGCTAGCAGGGGGGCCGGAGTGGGGGAGGGGGTGGATGAGGGAAGGGATAAGGACATTTTGGGGTTTTTTAAAATGTTAGGTATTAAGTTGAAAAAAAAATAGTTGAGGTTCAATCTGTTACGAAAAAAAGTTTAGGGTATCAACTTGAAAAAGTGTGATAGTTGAGGGTAGCAATTAGCAATTAAGCCTCTCTTTTTTTTTCTGTTTGGAAATGATTTTATTTCGCTAGTTCCGCATTGCCAACAGATTGTTGACGAGTTGTTACGAATTCAGCCGGACCCAGAATGCCCCATTGAATGATAAAATAGCCGTTGGTTTTGACTGTTTGGACCCTCCCTTGCAAGCTCTCTTACGATGTTTACATGGTATTAAAAACGAGAAAGACGTTCTTCCATTGAAGGGGATGTAGCTCAGATGGTAGAGCGCTCGCTTAGCATGCGAGAGGTACGGGATCGATACCCCGCATCTCCAATGGTTTTTAATTTTTCCTTCTATCAATGGTTTTGGACGTATGAGGAAGAGTGTTAATGCCAACTAATTGAGTGATCCGGACCATATAACTAGTGCTTGTCCCCTCATATTGAAATGCTATACTCGTGCATGACTCTATTCATTCTCCATTGTAAAGCCAACAAGTGCTAATATCATTACTTCATAGGCTCATAAGTAGACCTGACCAAATGTTTTTTTGGGGAATATTTTTAGCAAATATTCACATTCTAAAGTTCAAACTATGCATACTTTCATATATTTTTTAACCTAGTAAATGCCCTCATTTTTAGTAGGAAATAGTAAATATTTAAGTATATGAAAAATGCTAGATAGCCCGCGGTCTGTCCTGCCGACTGTGACCGCGGGCTGAGATGTCGCACCTAATTTGCCCCCCTATTTGTGTGGCCTCACTCGCGATTCCTGCCAATTGAAAGCCGCCACTTGGACACCGTGGGCCAAATGCAAGTCCACGTATACTGTCGTTAGGATGCCCCACTTTGTATATAGTTTTGCCATTTTACATTGGAGTGTGGAGGTAGTTAATTTAAAAAAAGTAGAGGTATTTGCTAGTTTTATAACATTTAGAATGTAAATTTGCTAAATATTCTCTCTCTTTTTCCTTTTTTTTGCAATAATGTACTTTGGTGTATGTTATTTATAAAATAAATAAATATCTTTTTAAAGCAACCTTCCTCCACTCTGACTAAATTATCCTGAATATGAGCTAGAATATCAAAATCAATTGACAAAGATAATTATTACTTAACACTTTTACTGTTTTTTTTCTTTTTAAAACATATAAAACAAAGCAGACAAATAACTAATCCCAAACACAGCCTAAACATTAACAAATTACTCAAATTACATATTAGTAAACATAATTGGACATTTGCAATTTTTATGGGGTCATGGCCAGAAGTAGGGCAGAGCATTCGGTTAAATCGGTTTAAACCGAACCAAATTTACCCAAACCGAATAAACCGATTTCAAAATAACACTGAACCGAAACCGAACCGATTATAAGAGCAACCGAAATAAACCGAACCGATTTAATAATATCGTTTATTCGGTTTAATCGGTTGGCCCTTTTAACTGGGCCGACCATTTGGGCCCTTTTTGCTAATGGGCCTGGAATGAACAATTGTGCTTATACTTAAAAAAAAAAAAGCACACACGATGGCTATTTGCTTGATTAATGCAAAAAATATGACAGATAAAAATTCACAGATAAAATCATCCATACACGGATGGCCCAGTCTTTATTAAAATTCACAGATAAAATCAATCCAAGAAATTGAAGAAATAGACAAAGAACATTTAAAAATGAGATAAAAATACTTTCTTCCAAGAAAATATGACAAAGAACAATACATATGGCCAGTAGCTTGATTAATATGCAGAGACTACACAACAAATGACAAGGAATTAATAATTACAACAATAGTTTGATATGCAAACAAAACATGATGTTAACAGAACGAATAAATATTACAACAATAGTTACAAGAATATCTGTGGCTAGTAACTTTCTTCCTTTGACCAACACATCACAATAATGTAGCCTTGTAAGATTCAAGAGAGAAGGAGATTGTCTAACATAGACAATAGCTCTTCGGACACGAGCAACCGAAGGAGACATCATTTTCAATCCATCAACAACACAAGGTTATAATATGTGCAATGCAACGCATGTGTAAATACTTGCATTGAAGAATGCTATTCCCGTTGTGCAAACTTTTTGCTTAAGTAAGCAATGCCACATCATTAGAACTAGCATTATCAATGGTGATTGTGAAAATTTTGTCAATTCCCCACTCTATCAACATGCCTCTACGCTCTCCCAATAGCCTCACCTTTATGACTAGAAATTGGACAAAAGTTTATAATTTTTTTTTCAATTCCCATTCGTCATTATGTAATGTGTCGTACACATATAGTTTAATCTTTTGAATAGATGTCCATGTGTCCGTCGTAAGACAAACCCTTTGATTGGACTCCTTGAAATAGTCTTCAACTTAGTCCGCTCATCGGTGTAAAGATTATAACAATCCCGTGCAACGGTCCATCTCGATGTAGACGAAACATAGGACATGCACTAGAAAGAAAACTTTGA
>JANAVB010033219.1:8460131-8586671 GCA_029216955.1 Iris pallida | reverse complement strand
CCTCCTCCCTCTCCTCCCACCGCCTCCTCCTCCTCCTCCTCCACCGCCGCCTCCTCTCCACCACCACCTCCACTGCCTCCCCTCCACCACCACCTCCACTGCCTCCTCCACCGCTCCTCCTCTCCCACTCTGCTGCCTCCACCGCTCCTCCTCTCCCGTTGCCTTTCCGTTGGTCCTCTCCGTTCACCACTTGCAGTCCATCCCCTCTCACTTCACCCATTTTGATGCAACTGATCTTTGGAAAAAATCAAAGAGGAGTTAATGCCCACCTTCCGCGATGTGACACTTACCGTTCAGTTGTTGCGGCGAACCAAACGCTGCAAGTGCCAAACTGGTCGATCACTTTCATGTGAAAGTGCCACTTTCACTCCACTCCGCGATCCAAACAGCCCCTAAGTAATACAAGTCCTATTGAACCACATGTAAGCCATGTGACTTGTATTTCAGTGTTTTAAAATCGGACAAGTCGGCTGAATTTGGTGACTGATTTGATATCTATTTACTGTTTTTTCCTTTCAAAAATCTAATCAACCGGTCAACTCGGCCAACCAGACCTCCGAATTGTCTATTCGGTAGCATTTTTGACCGGTTTGAACATGACCTTTGACTTTTGTTTTGAACTTTATTAATATATTTGATTCTAATAACTTTTTACTATGATAAATACGTAGTTGTGTACTATGTAATACATTTAATATAAGATTGTGTAATTCTGTAACTGGATCAATTTGAATTACGTGTTGGTTGAACAGGTTTAACCCAATCCAATGTCACGACGGGATTGATATCTCCGGTCCGATTTTTAAAACATTGCTCGTAACGGCCCGTGCCCAGCTGATTACCATGACAGTTGAATTGGTCCTCTCCCATGGTAGGTCTTGTTGGGTAGCATGGCCATTCGGTATCGCTGGAGTCGCAGTAGTTGCTCTGCGGATTTATCTCTTCCTTGTAGCATAGGCCCCAAGAATAACGTCCATCGGGGGCCGTTGCCCATCCTCCTACACATGCCGATCGTCCATCATATCAATTCATCAGCAACCAAGTACAAATATATACATATCTATGCATATTCTTTATGTACGTACGTAGATTTCTGAAACCACACGACATGCATGCATGCATGTGTGTCACTCACCGCCGGTCTCGTGGGAGATTTGGGCAAGGAAAGCAGCAATCTCGCGCCTGCGGACGTCCGGACTCCCCGCGCCGCCGAACTCCTTGAAAGATCGTGTTGCCTGGATGAAGGCAGAGTAGGGATAGAATCCACGGGCGGGGCAAGCACTGTCATCCTTGTGGAGGAACATGGACTTGTAGACGTCCTCGGAAATGATGGACGCCACGGAGGAGCGGCCACGGCTGCGGCCAGCCGCCACCGTGCACGGGGCGGAAGCAAGGAAGGCCGAGGAGAGAACGAAGACGAGGAGAGGGGATATGTGGGATGGAGAAGAAGAAGAAGAAGAAGAAGCCATTGTCATTGTTTGAGGATATTGATGGGTTCTTCTCATTACTAGTGTTTATATACACACACAATTGGTATAGGTCAAGAATGGGCACAGTGGTGGATTGGGTGAGGTCCATAGTCGACTTGCAACGCGTGACTATTCAACAGGTTGAGATATTAGTGGAATTCCCACTATAGCTAAAAGAGGGAAGGAGACTTTGAAGAAGCTATGTGCATTTTTCCTGACCATAAGAAGTTTCTATCCGATATTTATTTGATGGGCATGAACTCCTCGCAACTCATTTTATTCAACTTGTATAGGTTCCTATTTCTTCCTTTCTTTCCTTTGGAGCCAGTATTAATTAGTTTTTTTTTTTTTTTTTTTTTTTTTTGATACCGAGTATTAATTAGTTGTTCATTCAAAGTGGATAGGGTTCAAATATGAGTATATATATTATTGTATTTATATTTGTTTTCTAATAAGGAATATAAATATACATACAAATGTCATTTAGAACTGAAAACAATAATAAGCATCTTTGACAAAAATGTATATTGGATTCCAATCAAATATAAGAAAAGTACCATATGGATTAAAAAAAACGACTATGCACATGATAAAATAAGGTTTTTGAGAAACTAATGTATGGGTTTTCAATTTAAGTAATGAATTCGCTAAACAACATATTAACTAACTTAATTATTGGGAACTCACTTATTGGGTTATGTTTTAATATTGACACACACTTTCAATATATAGGTCAGAACATAGTGTTGCTTAGTGTTACAAGTGTCAAATTGTGTTATTGATATTAATATGATTTGTATGTTTAGGTAAGTATGGGAATATCCGAATCTAGATCCAAAAAGTAAAGTGGAATTTGTGTCCGTATTTGTATCCTGATCCACGCTTCATATAAGGATTTCTATCTGATTAAATCTGCAAATGATAGATATCCATATGTTATTCTCTATCCTGTATTTTATATAGCCAAGAATGTAAATAAATAATCTGATCGAGACCGAGGCATGAACTTGATTCGATATTCTTTATATAATATTCGTCCCCACTACTAAAATAAGACAAATTAGCGACGTCATTATACGTCGCTAATAATGGAAACTACGTCGCTAATAAAGATTAGCGACGACTTTAGCGACGAAAAATGAACGTCGCTTTTAAGCTAGTCGCAGATGGCACATTCGTCGTCCTACGTCGCTATTTGCGACGTCAACGTCGTGTCGCTGGGTCGTCGCAAAGTTAGCGACGTAGAGCGACGAAAATGTTACGTCGCAAACTTAGCGACGTCGGGCGACAACTTAGTGACGTTTTGTTCTATTTACGTGATGACGTAGCAAGCCTGCCACGTCAGCAATGTGGCGACGTACAGCGACGTAACGCCGCTAATCAGCGACGTATAGCGACGTCCACTTTCCGTCGCTATCCGTCGCTATACGTCGCAGAATAATAAAAAAATATTTAAAAAAATAAAATGTGTATTTATGTTATGCTGTGTGTCTGTGTTTACAGTGTGTGTGAAGTGCAGTATTCGAACCATCGACAGTTTCGCTTACTGTTCTATGTTTTATCTTGGATAAAAAGAGCAACAGTTCAGGGTGCACTTCTCAGAGCTTCCTCTTCACGTCCTTTACCTTCTCGGGATCCTGTACGACGTCCCGAGAGAATGAAAGATGTGAAAATGAAGCTCTCAGAAGTACACCCTGAACAGTTGCTCTTTCTGTCCAAGATAAAACATACAACAGTAATCGAAACTATCGATGGTTCCGACCACTGCATTTCACATACACTGTAAATACAGAAACACATCATCACAAAAATATGCATTATATTTTTTTTAAATTTGGACAGCACCTCCTTTGTATATCAGATCATCGCTTATAATCCAGCGTAGGTATATTTGTCATCCCCGTCGCAGATATCACAAAGTAAATATCACAAAGTAAATATCACAATGAAAATACCAACAAAGTAAATATCACAAAGTAAATATCCAACAAACTACACTTCACAGACACACATCATCACAAACATCCAATAGAGTCAAATAAAAATGGGAGATGATAAAAAGTCTCCCACCAAGTGTATAAACAAAAGTGTACCAATAAACAATTTGCTCATAGGGCCAATACATACAACTCATAAAAAATCAATAAAATCACTAAGGACCCCTGCCGCGCATTTGGGATAGCATGTACTCATAGTGCTCCTGTGTGAGCTGCACCGTAGGAGCAGTAGGAGGCAGTACAACGTCTGGAGTCGGCGCCGTCGATGGACCGGGAGAACGTATCTGCTCCAGCTCTCGCAGTCGGTCACCATGCGTAGCAAGGGTACTCACCATCCTCTGAGTACTCTCCTCAAGAGAAGTATGTAGCTGGGTGAGTGAGGCAGCCACGGTCCTCTGCGATCCCTCCAGCTCGACCTGTCTACGCTCTGTGTGCTGCGTAGACTCGGTGTGCGTGTGCAAGCTGGCAGCTGTAGCCGGCTGCAGACTCATCAACTCCTGTATACTGCGCTCGACCGCATCAAATCGTCCGGTGATCATCGGATCGTCGGATCGTCGCTCTGTCCCAGCTGCCTCAGAAATCTGATGCTGCAACTCGCGACGCAGCTCGTGGAGCTGTCTGCACACATCCTGCGCTCGTGATGACGCCTGCGAAGCTGGAGACTGCGCACTGACAGAGGGGGTCTGGGATGACTCTGAAGCCAAATAGGCACCGTAGGATCCCTTACCGTAGTACGTATCCTTCTGAAGACCGGCGATGGAGCTGTAGGCGGATGGGAGGAAGTATCAGTCGCTCCCTCTGTTGGCGCACTAGCAGCAGCAGCCGCCTCCTCTTGTAGCCGAACAAACTCGGCCTAGAACAATGTTTGCTAACGTATAAGTGTTTGCTAGAGTCTATATTAATATCTATTTGCCTGTTTTCTAAATTATAGTAAATTAATATAAAGAATAGAACGTACATATGCCTGCGTCGCCCTCTAGTCAATGAACTCCCCAGCCCTCCGTTGGGTGACCAGGAAGACAATCACCATGTTGGGATCCTCACCCTTTTTTACCTGTTAAAATATATTATCTATTATTAGTATTAAACATTATATCCAACTATATATAAAATAATGTCCGTCATAGGAAATGTACCAGACGACGAAAATGCTCCGTCATCGGAATGGAGCCACCACACCACTTACCGGCGCTCGACCGTGCCACCTTGGCCTTGTCAGACCGCTCCTGGTACATGGGCTCGCCGAATCTAGCCTTCATCGCAGTCCACTGCTCTGGCGTGATCCAACCATGGATTGGTTTTCCGAAGCGATCACGAGACTTCTGGTCGTAGATCGCATCACGGATGAGCTTGCCTGCGACGGCAGAAAATTGGCCCTCGATCTTCGCTGCCCGGTGTGGTGGATAGAAATAGGTCCTCTACAAGAAGTAAAATAGAAAAGATGTATAATATACACAAATGATTATTAAAATTTAAAAATAAACAAATTTTTTACCTTGAAGTGGGTGAACCAAAAGGCCTTCCTATCTGCAGGAGCATCTGAGTAGTTAATCCAAGGCCCACCATAGTTCTGCCTCAGAAATACCCCCAGCTGTCTCTGTACTGCAGGAGGCCGATATCTATACAATAATAATTTTCATGAATATATATGTACATATAATCATTTGAGAAATATATATTAACCAATTAACTTACTTCGTAGGCCCGTCCGTCCAAATCTCCATACGCGTCTCGTCCGGGGGAGCGCATGGAGGGTCGCTCACCTCCTGTCTGGGCAGGATCAGTCTGATCGTCGTCCTCTATATGCTCGACGTCGGCTCCCCCCATGGAGCCGTCGGGAAGAGGAATGCTAGACGCGGGATCAGAGATGCTGGACGCGAGATCAGGAATGCTGGATACGGGATCAGGAACGCGGGACGACGAGGGAGGAGTCGCCAACCTGCTGGAACTGCCCTGTCCCGGTAATGGACCGGGAACAGAACGGAACAATGGCGTACTCGGAGATGAGGATGAGGGTACGGAATCTCCATCCCCAGCCCGAGGCAGACGGGACTGCCTAATATAAAATCCTCCACATCGTCCAGATGGTCTAGTCATACCTGATAATAATATATGACATAAACAAAAATACATATTTATATGATAGACATCACAGATTTTTGAAAAATATCATAGTCACAGATAAAAGTGTCACTAAAGTGTCAAATATGATGATAAAACAAACGTACAGATTTAATCCTCTTCTGAAAATTCATCTAGTTCGTTTAGCTCATCATCATCATCTTCTTCTTCTTCTTCTTCTTCTTCTTGTTCTTCTACTTCTTCTTCCTCCTCGACACCTTCACTTTCATCTGCATCTTCCTCTTCAGATAATTCTACTTCTTCTACACAATTAGATGTGTAATGAGGAACTTTCGTCGTATCCACTTCTATAATATTTGTTACAAGAGGCAGTTCATCCTCTTGATAAGCTATATCGTCAACCTCAAAGGTATTTCTAGCTTTGGTCTTACATACTGCCCACCAGTCCGACCTTGTTGTTCCCCGTTTAGGATAACACGAGCTGAGCCTGACTTGATAGGACAAATGGTTCATAGGCTTGATATCGACGTCGATAGTTTATATCCACAAGACCGTACTTGTCTACTTTCCAACCTTGACCTTCAATTGGATCGAACCAATCACACCTGAATAACACAATCTTAGCAGGCTCTATTCCATAACTATATGTCAGCTCCACGATCTCCCGTAGCACGCCATAGAAATCGTTGCCCGTATCAACATCTTTGTAGTTCAAAGATCTGATACACAAACAGCTATTTTTGGTGGAGTCGAGATCCACAAAGTTGTCTCTGATCGGGCAAGTTGTTGACTGGAACCTAAACCCATTAACACAGTAGCTTGGCCATATTTTTGCAGCATAAATTGGTCCCTTGGCTGGCGTTCTAATAGACTCATTCTCAAGTCTTGCGTATGGACGATCGACCTAAATACCACGAAAAAAGAAATTAATCTCATTCTAAATCAAGTGCATATACAGAAAGGTAATTACAGAGTTCTCAAGTCTTACATATGCACTTAACCATGATGGAAAATAATGCCTCATTTCTTGTTCTAGTTCTTCTTCTGTTATGTGTGGCCTATCTGACCTCACATCATCATTAAATATGCTGAAAACAACAACGTTCAATTAATGTAATAGTATAATAATCAACACTATTAAAATAATATTGACGTATTAATTACTTACCCCTCCAGTTTCTCTACTTCCTCCTCGTCGCAGTTGAGTAATACATACACCTGAGCAGCCCTTAGCTCATCATCGTTCAGATATCTCTTCTTTATTTTATCCGATGGCTTTCCTGGAGCATTGAATACCTTCAGTATTGTGTCATTACATTCATGATCTCCGTCGTCATTTCTGGAAGCTCTCGTTCTATTAGTTGCAACATGAGGCTTGAAATACATCGAACAAAAGTTTGTAATCTCCTCGAGAACATAGGCTTCACAAATAGAACCCTTGACCCGTGCCTTATTTTTCACCTTTCTTTTTAGGTGAATCAAATATCGCTCGAACGGGTACATCCATCGATATTCGACGGGTCCACCAACACGTGCCTCATAGGATAGATAAATCTGTAAATGCTCCATAGAGTCGAAGAATCCAGGAGGAAACACCCTCTCTAGCTTGCACAGTGTTACCGCAATGTCCTTCTCTTGCTTTTTTAGACGATCAACGAGCAATTTCTTAGAACAAAGATCCCTGAAGAATATGCTAAGCTCCGTCAATGGATCCCAAACTGCCTGCGGTAAGAAATCCTAAAATATAATCGGAATTAATCTCTCCATGAATATGTGACAGTCGTGGCTCTTCATACCCGTCAATTTGTTTTCTTTCGGATCGACACATCTTCTCAGATTTGACACATATCCGCTGGAAATTTTAGGCCCTGGATCCACCGACAAAGTCTCACTTTATCTTCCTTGTCCAGCGAGAAAATTGACTTCGGCAGGAACTGTTTTCCATTCTACTCTATCAAATACAACGCAGGGCGTTTGCATATTTCTTCTAAGTCCAACCTGGCCTTGGGATTGTCTATTGTTTTTCCTTTACGTCCATCACAGTATTAATTATGTTATCAAACACATTCTTCTCAATATGCATGACATCAAGATTATGTCTGATCAGATTGGTACTCCAGTATGGCAGATCCCAGAATATGCTCCTCTTTGTCCAGTTATGATGTCTACCAAATCCATCGCACTTGTACCCAGTTGTAGGATCTTCGATAGCACTTGGAAAATCTCTAACATCCTCCCATATCCTAGCTCCGCACCACCTTGGCGATGGATCACCCTTCTCTACAACGTCGGCACGGAATGCATTCCTGTTCCTTCTGAACAGATGATCTTTTGGCAGAAATTGCCGATGACAATCAAAGAAGTACGGTTTTCCTCCGTGTTTCAAGTGGAAAGCCTTACTACGGTCCATGCAATACGGACATGAGAGACGGCCATGAGTGCTCCATCCAGATAACATTCCATAGGTCGGAAAGTCGTTGATGGTCCACATAAGGGTTGTCTTTATCTGAAAATTTTGCTTCCTGGAAGCATCGTACGTGTTAGCGCCTACTTCCCATAACTGATTCAACTCATCTATCAAAGGCTGTAAGTACACATCAATGTTCTTCTTGGGATTGTTCGGACCAGGAATTATAACGGTTAGAAATATGTACTGAGTCTTCATGCACATCCAAGGCGGTAGGTTATACGGATTGACAATCACAGGCCAGCACGAATACTGGGATCCCGAAAGACCAAAAGGAGTAAAACCGTCAGAAGATAGCCCCAACCGAACATTATGCGGATCTGAAGCAAAATCAGGATACACTCGATCAAAGTGCTTTCATGCTTCTCCATCGGATGGGTGATCCAACACTCCTTCAATCTGTTCTCGTATGTGCCAACTCATATTTTCGGCCGTCTCTTTCACCATAAATAATCTTTGCAACCGCGGCGTTAAAGGCAAGTAGTGCATTGAATCGGTCGGTCTTCTTGTACCGGTAGACCTTCCTGTACTAGTTGTCTTATAGCGATCAGCACCACAAAATTTGTAAACATCTGCGTCCTTATCGTCTTTGTAGTACAGCATGCACCCATTGCGACAATAATCAATTTTCTCGTATCCCATCCAGAGCGATCTCACCATCCTCTTAGACCGATAGAAGTCTTTAGGTAACTTAGCACCCGCCGGCAAGATCTCTATAATCAACTCCAACACTTGGTTGTAGCATTCTTGCGACATGTTAAAATCTGACTTAATGCTCAACATTCTTGTAACCACCTCCAACGGTGAATGATCCTCACAACCAGGATACAATGGAGTCCTTGCATTCTCCAGCAACTCTATGAACTTTGCAGCATCGACATTCGGTGCCTCCTCAGCTGCATCATGAATGAAAATAGGCCCCGCAGCATCGAAAACTATGTTCACGCACCCGTCGTCGTATGCATGATTATTTGAACCAAAATTAGGTCCCGCATGCATATATGGCTCAACATAAGGCTCCGGCTCTGATGCTAAAGACACAAGTTCTCCGTGTGCGGTCCACTGATAGTAATTAGGCGTAAAACTCCTCGAGTACAAATGATATGTCATTTCCACTTCTGGATAATATTTCACGTTATGACATTTCACACATGAACACTTAATTTTGGTGCCGTCCATGTACTGAGGGAACGCCTTAGCAAACTGCAGGAACTGCTCTACTCCCGCTATGTAATCATCCCGCACACCACACATATCATCAGGACGACGATTGTACATCCATAAACGATTTCACAAGTAGTAATTCATATCCATTTGGAAATAATTCTGCAAAGATGGACACACATTATCCAATAGGCACAAATTCGTATATTATGTCTGATTATGGGACACACATTAGTAGCGGACAGTTACTAATAACCATGCTATATCGCACATAAGTTCTTGTGCATCCAATGTGTACACATACGCAATCGATTCTTACTGATGCCAATCTCAATCAGACACACTAGATTCGTTTCGATATCGCCAGGGTCAAGTTGAAAATTGTCTTAATTAACATCAATTTTTTGTGCATCCTAACATCTATCTCTAACACATATATATAGGAACTAGCCGCTGCCGCTGCCTATTGTACTAACATACTGTTAGTATCCCTCTATGAATTGAATATGTGATACATGTATTTGTCTTCAAGAATTAAACATATGCAATTACCTATCACATACATATTCCTTCATTTGTATATAGTGAGACACACATTTTTCCATGAGTTGTGGCCAAGGTAAGCTACTGTCCTGCTGCCTTTATGGCTTTTAAACTCTACTACACTAATCTAACACTCACACCAACACTCACATGAACCTAGACTAACATTCTATTATCTGATACCATATTATCCTGATATGCATATCCCTTACTAACATCCTAACATACAAGGATACCAAACTTACTGATACTCAAGTGAGTATCTCAAAAACTCCCTATTCACCTATGGTTACAACCCATACCCTAAACTCTGATACAACTAACCAAGTGACCCCAAGCCTCTGATACATACTAGACACCCTATAAATTAGACCCTCTGATACATGATACTAAGGCTAACCCCCATGCCTATGGCCTAGTGTCACGAGTCTGTCACCCTCACTTTTCCAAGTTAGGGGTAAAATGGTAATTTTCCATTTTATAATATTTTTGGGAATTTTATTTCATGAATATTAATATTTAATTATTATAGGAGTCGGGTTCGAATTTTATCGCATTTCGAGTTAATTCGGGACCCCGGAGAATTTCGACTTGAGTCGTAATTAGCATGTTATTTAACCATGGCCCACCACACTAAACTTTTAGGTTTAGGAGAGTGATAGTTGTGTGTGTTTTTATGTGTGTGTATTCGTGTGTGTGTAGAGGAGAGTAATAGTTGTGTCTTGAGAGTGCGTCCATGTGTGGGAGTGTGTGTGTCCATATATATATAGATATACATATGTGTGTGTTAATATATATATATATATATATATATATATATATATATATATATATATATATATATATATATATATATATTTTTGTGTTAATATATATATATATATATATATATATATGTGTGTGTGTGTGTGTGTGTGTGTGTGTGTGTGTGTGTGTGTGTGTGTGTTAATATATATAGATATATATATATATGTGTGTGTGTGTGTGATCATATATATATATTAGTGTGTGTGTAATTATATATAGAGAGGGGAGAATGAGAGATTAGAGTGTGTGTGTGAGTGTCTCTATATCTATATATATATATATATATATATATATATATATATATATATATATATATATATATATATGGATATGGATGTGAGAGATTTAGAGAGGAATTGAGAGAGATTGGGAGGAAGAGATTGAGAGTTTAGAGAGGGAAATAGAGGGAGAATGAGTGAGAGAAGTGAAGGGGAAGAGGGAGGGCACCACAGCAGCAAGGGGGCTGCTGCCCCCCCCCCTCCCAAATCAGCCCCCAAAACAGCAGTGCAATGGCAGCAGCAGTAGCAACAATTGCAGCAGCAGCCACAGCAGTTTATACCCCCCTTTAGGCCCCCATTTGACCCCCGTAAACCCCCGTGTATATCCCCATATGTATACTAATATATATACATATATACACCCTATTTATTAGCTATATAAACACCTATTTAGTCCTCTAAAATAACCCCCAAAACTTGTCCCAAGAGAGTGTGGAAAATGGGTTTGAGTGAATGAGAGAGTGAAATATTTAAGTTAGGATTTTGGTGAAGTGGCGAAATTGAGTTTCGTGATTCGGAACGCGTCGAAACTTGAAGGGGACTTAGATAATGTGATTTAGATTTTTTGCGTAGGCTTCGGAGTTGGAATCGGGGTTGCGTGTGGGATTAGGGAGATGGTATCGCACCGTACCATTCCGTATCTTGAAATATACAAGATAACGGGTAAACGGGCGATACGGACCGTAAGATGTACTGGATGTCCACTTACCCTAGGAAACTTGGTAGGTAATGGTTGTATAAGCTAGTACCCTACTACCCTAGGAAGCACGGAGTGGAATTCCTAAGGGAAGGCCACTTTGCGTCGAGTTAGAACGGTTTAAGGGTAAATGTTAAGGGGTAATCGGGTAAATTCAAGATACGGAGTTCGGGTAGTCGGATTGACTCGAAACTTGGGTGGCTTGTTGGGTACACCCTACAAATGTCATATTTGAACCAATTTTGGCTCGGTTGACCTAGAGTTGACTTTTTACCCAAAAGTTAACCGTGAGTCAACACTTTGTCTAGATTTGACCCAATCCAAACCAGAGTTGACCAGTTGACCAAAAGTCAACTGTTGGTCAACATTTGACCAGTTTAACCTAGGGTTGACCTAGAGTTGACCAGAGTTGACCAGGATTGACCAGTTGACCAAAAGTCAACTGTAGGCCAACTCTTGATCCCGTTTGACTTTCTTCGACTTATTTTGACTTGCGATGACTGGTATGACCCAGGGTTGACTTGGTCTGACTTAGATTTACTTGATATAACTTAATTTGACCTAGATTGACTTGACAGGACTTGGTGTGACTCAGTGAGACCTAGTTTGACCTAGATTTCATATCATTTATTGTGAATCATTCTTAAACTTGTTTAAACCTAAATTAACATACAGTATCTCATCTTTAGGTTTCTGATTACCGCTCTGAGCATTGATATACCCTACAGCTCAGGACAGCAGGCGAGTACATTCACTAATAGTTTTTATTGTCTTGATATTTGCTATATCTGATTCAGTCGTAGTGTCTTACTTGATTCTCAGTCACGATAGTTCACGGACTAGTATTGTCGGATTCCTGTCATGAAATGTCATTCCTGGATTTCTTGGGATACTGGTACTTGCTTGGTCTTGATTCTTGTACTTGTATTGACGCCGATTCCTGAAGAGGACTTGCTCTCCTCTTAGGGAATCCCGCGTCATGACGTGCTATGTCAGGATCCGTATACTATTCAGGGAATGGGGAATTTTATAGATAGTGTGATCAATGCCCACCTTGAGTTACTACTTATATCATAGCTATACCCTCACCTCACGATGGATATAGCCTGACCTGTGCTACTACTTGCTCCATAGCTTACCATCCCGGCCGGGCCGTGTTCACGTACTTGTAGCCGGTCGGCTGGAAGCCTGATCTTGACCCATATCGATCACATTATGCTATAATATTCGAGGCACATTTTATATTTACTTTATCTTATCATATATCCTGTTCTGTTCTACATACAGTACTTCTCACCATGCTATGATTACAGTTACTCACATGTTTTATATGCCTCTATGATGTACCTTGATTGGAGACTAAGTTCTGCTCGGGAGAAGGGTTACAACCCCGGTCCTTGTTTGGTTTAAGGGTTGTAACTCAGCTTTCGAACGGTGCCCAAGTCTTCATATATCTTTGACTTGTAGTTCATTATACTGTCTCTTATAGAATTTGTCAATTCACATGGAACTGCTGTTAGTGCTTGTACTTGCTCATTTTCCTGACAGGATACCGTTATGATATATTACAGATGATTCTGAGGCGGACTGCTCGACCTATTATGGGCTCGAATTAGATGGAGTAGTCCAGGACCGTAGCCTTATAGTAGAGTCACTAGATTTTGTACTCCCGGAGTAGTGTAGATTAGCTAGGTTTGACTAGACTGCGATCCAGCTAGCTTTATCATACTATAGTTTCTATATTATATTTTGATACCCTGTGATGTTGTATATATCTGGGCTTATATTGGACTCTGGTCTTATTTACTTTTTCATCTATCATATGTTCTCTTTCTGAGCTATCTACCTTAGTTTTATTCTGTGATTGAGACTGTATTGATATGTCACCTCCATTCGGAGAGTATATACTGTACAGGTACCTTTATACTGTTATTCGTAGTATTTACAGACGTTATATACAGCGTTCTACCACCGATACTGCGGTGTAGGCTGGACGTACCCACGTGCTCGTGCCCCTCATAAGGGTGCGGGTCGTGACAGAGTCAATGGCCACTTGGGCAATCACCAAAAAGGAGGGTGTTCCCTGCTACTGTCACTGCTCTGTGGCAGAGCCAAGGGCAATGCCAAAGCAAACTCTACTTTTCCTTGCCTCATGCCTATTGTCTGCAGTGCCTAGCCAAGGCCACTGCTCTGTGGCTACTAGCAAATGCAAGGCAAATGCCTAAGCCAAAATCTGTCAAGACAAACCATGCCAACCCAAGCACTGCAGGCCACACATGCATATGGTTTCCTATAAACCAACCCATCTAAACACCTGCACTCGACCATAGGGCACTCTCCTGTGCATCCAATGCACAGGTCTAATGGCCCCTAAACCTGTCACACCCCATCCTGCCATTAAGTTGCTGCCTATTAACACAGGTAACGCTCCTATACATTCACACTTCTCACACTCTCTTCCTCTGTGATACATGTATTTGTTACATCTGTTACATCCGCTGCCGCTGCCGCTGTCGTTGCCGATTGAACTAACAGTATGTTAGTATTCCTCTACTAATCCTATTGGGCATAAACTCATCCTAGCCACTCTCGGAAATTTTCCATGGATGATATCAAATCCATCCTAACTTCCTAATGAGGACTCAAAAGAGCCTCAAAATCGAACCTATGGATTCAAAACACACAATAGCTGTGTGTGTGTCCGTGTGTGTCCGTGTGTCCGTATGTGTGTGTGTGTGTGTGTGTCCGTGTGTTCGTGTGTGTGTGTGTATGTCTGTGTGTGTGTGGGGGGGAGAGAAGGAGGAGGAGGAGGAGTATTAGGGTTTACCGGAAAGAAGGAGGAGGAGCTCGGATTGGGGGAGGAGGAGCTCGAGGAGGAGGAGCTCGGGGGAGGGGGAAGGAGTCGCCGGAGGATGAGGGAGTCGCCGGGGGGGAGGGAGTCGCCGGAGGGGGGAGGGAGTCGCCGAGAGCTCCGTACGAAATATCAAATTTTCGAGTGAGGAGGAAAAAGGAAACTGTCCCGTGCCCTAATAAAAAACATTAGCGACGTCAACAGTCGACATCGCTAAACGTCGCAAACTTTTAATATATGGCGACATATTTTAATAATATGTTGCTGAACGTCGCAGAATAGCGACGTCATTTATCTACTGTCGCTGAACGTCGCTATTCATCGACGGTTTGCGATGTCAATATAAGGGCGTCGCTATATTACATATTTAGCGACGGTATTTTGTTCCGTCGCTAAACAACGTCGCTAATATAGCATATTTTAGTAGTGCCCGCACAGGTACTTACGGTTTAATGACGACTTTTTCTCCTAGGATACAACGGTACTTTTTCTTCTGTAGCAGCACTTTACACCGTAGGAACTGGATGAAACAATGTAGGTAGTCCCTCTATCTCTTGGACTAAATGCTTGATGTATGAATCAAATGAATTGAATTACTCAAACACTATGTTTTTATAAATGAAAAGGGATGCAATGTGAGTAGACACAATATTTGAAAGGGATACGTCTTTCCAAGTGATAAATTCGTTGCAAATTGGACACACCTACTGAAACTTTAATAAAATATTTTTAATTTATTTTTTTAAATCAAATACACATTCAATTTTCCAACACCAGATTCGAATCGGGCAATCCATCTCAAAATACGGGTTAAGTGCAAAAAAAAATCCTCCTTAGATCTGCATTATTGTATTTTAAGGCCCCTAGTTTTAAAAAATCATCACATTTTTATTTTGGATCATTTACACCCCTGTCGTTAACAGACGTAAAAATATGTCTAAAATGACGATTTTATCCCTCCTTCCACTCCCCTCCCCCCTCCTCATCATCATCTTCATCCTCTTTCTGGTGGTAGGGGAGTGTGAAGCCCATGACTTTTTTTTATTTTTAATGTCCATATTTTATATTATTTGGTGAGCCTTTTGTTTTTAGCCCATAACTTAAGCCTTGGTACCCAAAACCCGAAGCCCAAAACCCATTAGACTTACCCATTATCCTACTCCCCGGTTCTCTCTCAGATCCACTCTCCATGCCCACGTCCCCTCCTTCTTCATCCCACGTAACATTTCTTCAGAAGATCAGAAACCCCACAGAACGTTCACAATTTTATTTTCCATAAAAAAATCCATAACTTCCTCCTCCCTCCACCAAATCCAAATCCGAGACCACCACCGCTGTAATGTCTGTGTTCGTATTTCGTATTCTTGGAATACGTGTACGTATTTTACCTTGTATTGCATGATTCCTTGCTTAGCTCTTTCTTCATGGCTTGGTTATTCTTGGTTCGGGTTGGCTTGGTTCGGTTTGGGATTGCTATTGGTTCATTATGAACCAAGGGTGAACCCCCTACCTACCACCACTACCATTTATTAACCCCACTTCCTTCTCTCTCTTCATTACTCTCTTCTTTCCTCCATTAATTCTTCACCTACCAGAGAGAGAAAGAGAGAGGTCTAGGCAAGTGCAACTTGCTTCATGGAGGAACTCCAATTTTATTGCTTCATTCTCTTCCTTATAGCTTTTTAACTTACTTTAGTACTTGGCATTTTTACTTTCCACGGCCAGATTCTTGTAGATCTAAGTTTATCTTATTTTCGAATTTCTTGGGTTTTGATATACTTAATCTTGTTATTTCTGAGTTTTTAAGGTTCTATGTTGTAGAGAATTTTGTTCTACCCCATTTTGACCTATGGAAGTTCGGATTTGGACTCTGGATGAAGGTTTTATGAAGCTTGGAAGGCATGGGCTCATGGTGTTCTTCTTCTCGGAAATTGGAGAAGAAGAATAGTTCCCTGGCGTATGGCAGTACTTGGCCGCATGAACATTTCATGCGGCAAGTCGCTCTCAGCCGCATGACGACACTTGCACTTCCAGCCGCATGAAATTCTCTCCCCACTTAGCCGCATGATGACCCGATCGCATGAGTCTATATGGACTTAGCCGCAGGGCTGGGAACGAACTCTTAAACCGCATATGCGCCGTCACCCCCAGCCGCATAAGCAATCACATCAACCCAGCCGCATGTGCGCCCTCCACATCGAGCCGCATGAACCCGGGCCCCCATCAGCCGCATGAGAATCCCTTTCCCCTCAGCCGCATGTAGACCTGTAAATGGACCGGATTTTGATCCGACCCGCTCCGGATCCGTGGTTTTTAAACGGATTTGGATCAAAAAATTTGATCCGTTGATCCGTTAACGACCCGTACCCATTTACCCGTTTAATAAATGGATCGAATACGGATCAAGGCTGATCTGATCCGTTAATGACCCGACCCGTTATAAAATTAATTAATAATATTTTTAAATATATTAATACTAATAAAATATTAAATATACACTATAATTTTGTTGATAACCTAAACGTCTGCATCCATTAAATCTCTGCATCGAAAAAAAAGGCTGCATTAAACCCTACTATCATGCGAGACGCTGAGGATCGATGAAAACCACCGTTTAGTTTATCAGAAAGCTTAGAAGGTTGTGCTTCCTTTAGTGTTTTATGAGATATTATTTTAAAATTCTAATATTATTGTTTAAAATTTAAAAATATTGATTATTATTAACGGATCGAAGAAACCCGGCGGCTATCCGTTAATCCGCCGGATACGGATTTGGATCGAGCTATCAATGATCCGACGGGTAACGGATCGGGTACGGATCAAAGATTTTCAATTACTAAACGGATCCGGATCTATGTTGATCCGCTCCGTATCCGGTCCATTTACAGGTCTAGCCGCATGTGCCTGACCCTATTCAGCCGCATGAGAATCCCTTCCCCCTCAGCCGCATGCGCCTGACCCTATTCAGCCGCATGGACCTTCATCTCAACCCAGCCGCATATACTCTGCTCCCCCTCAGCCGCATGCGCCTGACCCTATTCAGCCGCATGGACTGTTCTCTTTCCAGCCGCATAAGATCATCCCTGGCCGCATATGCCTTAGCCGCATAGCTCTCCTATAGCCCTGTGTATTGATATTTTATTATATATTTTATGTCCATTTTATATCCTTACGCCTTTTGTCATGAACTTGATAATCACGAATTCATTTAATATGTTTGAAAATGATAATTGAGCATGACATGACAGTGACCCGTAGTGGTGCACACTTGACATGATAACCTGACATGATAGTGGCCTGCCGTGGCGCACTCCTGACAAAGTACACTTGACATGATAATCTGACCTGATATATCTTGATAAGCTGTTGCGACGGCTCCATGACATGACCTGTATAAATTACCTGGACACCGTGGGCGATTGTGCTTATACAAATAAATCAGTCCTGTCTTGCATCATGTCTAGGACAGGGACTCCTGAGTACCACGGTCAGGAGTATCTACTAAAATGGACTAAGGTTAATAACTAGAATTACACAGTAGTCATGAAAAGATTTTCCAGCTACAGGCAATCCCATTACCTGGGCGCTCCTGGGATCTGTAGCCTGCCGTCGAGTAGGGCACATTTCCAACACACTGTCATGTGTTGCACCTTTCAAGCTACCTAAGGGTACATGCGTTTCCTGGACGATGTACCCACCTGAATTCAACCCTAATCTTTCGACCTGGGTAATCTGGATGGTCTGCAGGGCTTGTGGCAGTAGAATAATCTCACTGCATATTGTTAGTAATTAGGCTTGTGACAACCCTAGTTAGTTAAAGTATCAAGCCGTAATTCTTGCTTGACCGTGAAATAATTGGATGGAGTCTAACCTGTCTAGTCTTGCCCTGATCTTGTTCCATGTTACTGCATGACCGGAATGCCTGTATTTATTTTATCGATAAATGGTGAGAATCCAAGTTCTGTTCATACGAAGGGTTACAACCCCGGTCCTTGTTTGGTTTACGGGTTGTAACCTGGTTATCTGAATAGTTCCATGGTTATCTCATCGTATATCATCCTGAGGTATTTTCTTTATTTCTAGTTTTTACCTTATTTATACTCTTGTGCTGATTGCTGGTTTTAGTTCCTAAGTGAAGCTTCCTTTGTGGCACTTGCTCTTTCTGGGGTCTGACCCAGCTGGTTTTGTGTGGCCAGATTTCGGAGCAGCTCCAGAGGATCTACCGACCTTCCAGCCAGATGGTGGCCACTAGACGGAACCCTGGCAACGAGTGGATTTATTTTTGATCTCCCACTCTATTGTAAAAATATTCTTTTGAGGCGTTTAGCCGACGAGCACCTGTTAGCTCGGTTGCACTTTACTTACTGTCTGCCTACGGGCTGAAACATGATTGACAGATCCTAGGGTTGATCAAGTATGACTAAACTCTTGCTAGTCCTAACATTTTGTAACGACTAGCTTCATGATCAGCTGAATATGTAATATTTGGGACGCCTTACTATTGTATATTTAATGATCATACTTCTTGTAACCTTTACTTACTTGCTTGTGATTGAGACAATAGGCTTGTTCATGACCTTAAGAGACTGTTGGCTTGTAGATAAACCCTCATGTATCTAGACAGCCGTGACCGTATATAGAGGTGGGTTGCACTTCAATATACGTAGCTGGCTATGTCTGCCCCCGCTCTCCAGTATTCTGGTTCTGGGGCGTGACAACCGCGCTCCCCTTGCCGCCCTCTCCGATTCTAGACCCCACTCCCACACCTTCCGAGCCCGTCCCCGGTGCCTCCCGTGCGCCCTCCGCCGGCGCCGGCGTCTCCCGCGCGTGCTCCGTCCCCGCGTGTCTTCCCCACGTGTCCGCCCGTGTGCGCGCACGTGTCCGTACTCGTCATCCCGACGTCGTTCCGAGTCCGAGGCCTCCACTCGGTACTCCTTGGTGCAAGTTTTGGGTAAACTCTTCCCATTTCTCTCTGTCATTTTCTTCACAGAAACTCATTTGTCATTCTGGCCGTAGAGTCTATCCTGTAGATTATTATTTTGGTTCTGTAGAATTATTTTATTAGGTTCTGTGGTTTAATATTTTAGTTTTACGTGTTGTAATTAACAATATTAGTTTTACGTGTTGTAATTAACAATGTGGTAATAATATACATATTAGAAAACTTTATACATGTTTATTTTGGTATTAATTGATTTATGGATTAACCTTATAAATTTAAAATAAGGTTTAAATGATTTAATTGGTTTAAATTAAAGTTAGGATTATCTTTTAATTTAATGTTAAGTTGTAGAGATTTTTAAACCAAATAATGATTTAATATTTTGTTTACAAAATATTAGTTAAATAAATATTCGTTTAAAAGTTATTATCTTTAAAATAAAAGTTTGGTTAAGTAAATGGTATAAAAAAATTAGATTTCGTTAAATGATTATATATATATATATATATATATATATATATATATATATATATATATATATATATATATATATATATATATATATATATATATATATGTTTTCCTTTTAAAGATGATTTCTGATCAAGAAGGTTTTATAAGGAGAATTAATATAATAAAAACTAATATTTATTTAAAAATATTATTTTGGTAATGGTATTTAATATTAAAATCCGAAAACCTTTTATATTAACTTTAAACCAATATTTTGGTAAGAAAACGTATTTTTGTACATTTATTACTATCTATGTTTAAAGGTGATTTTCTACATAATTTATGAAATGTCTAAAAGACATATTTTATGAAAATTATTCTGATTAAATAAATTCTATTTTAAAATGTTATTTAAATAAAAACTATTTTCTTACGAAAATTACTAATTTCGAGAAATTTATTTTTAAAGTATTTTTCCTATTAATTAATTTGTTGTAAGGGCATAAGCCCAGTTTTTCTTTATTTTTATGTGACCCTATATTGTGTAGCTTAGATTTTCTATTTCTTTTCTGGGTTGGTTTTTTGCGTAGCTAGACATATAAATTATAATTGAGTATTAATTATTTTGTACAAAATTAATAAAATTTTCTCATATTAAGTTAATGAATAAAGATTCCTAATAATTTAAACAACTTCATATTTTCTCACTTAAAAGACCACTTAATTTTATATATATTATTAAAAATACAAAGTCTTGCGAATTAAAGTGTAATTGCTATTTTCCCCAATAAATCAATAATCTGTTATTCCGTAAATTGATAACCAATATAGTTTACGACATTAGACGGATTTCGTTAGATTAATTAAATAACTTAAAAGCTGACTAGGGTCTGTTTCTAGAAATTGTAACTAGCACACCTAGATTTGGCTCATCTATGTTTCTAAGTCAGGATTCTCAACTGTAGGATTTTGAGGACGTATTTGACTTCCTTTCCAGGTACCGACATCATGTTCCAGTCATTAACAAAGGCAAGTTACGGTTATGTTTTCTTGCATTTTATTTAGTAATTGTCATGTTGCATGCTTAAACCACATTGCTACACGGAACCCTCTTCTATGGTTCAAATATTGATTGATATTGATTGTGGGGATATTGGGGGAATAGTGTAGCGTTTATGACCAATATCCCTCATATTGCATATTATTATTGTGCGAGCTTACCCCTCTTACACACGGGGATAAGCCGTATCGCGTCGCTAGGATGCTATTGTACAACCCAAGCCGGTCATAGATGTTACCTATTCAAATTATATTGTTTCAAATACTGAATTGCTGAAAATTGCTGAAAAATATTGTTCAAAGTATTTCAACTGTTTAAAATTGTATCTTTCCATTATTATTTAGAATGTCGGATTATGTACTCGTACTTGCTCCTTTCCTGACTGGATCCCCCAATAGGTGATGTTGATGATGCTGAGCTATTGTTCAATAGGTACTGTGACCCGGTATTATATCATGTGATATTACCAGAGTCCCCCTTGGAGGACGCAGAACCAGAGGCTGATGAACCGACCGCTTAGCTAGTTGTTTTCCTCGTTATCTAGTTTATTTGTGTTGGAGTTGTAGATTTTGGTTTCAGTATTTTATTTTAGTACTTTCAGTTTCAGTTTGTACTTTTCAATTGTTGAATAAAAAGTTTTTAAATCACTACAACAAAAAGACCTATTAATGACGCTCGACAAGGAGTTTTAATGACGGCTGATACATAAGCGATATCAAAGTTGAGAAATACCTTTTTTCTATGGCAGTTTGGGCTAATTTTGGGCTTTTTATAACGTTTATAAAACAAAACGTCAACCCTTCGGCGATTGAGCTATCGGTGCAGAGCCACCGCAGCGTTCTCCTTCCTTTTCCGAACTCCAAAACCCTAACCCTAGAGCCCATTCTCTTCAAAATTAGGGCTAGGGTTTTTAATTTCTTCTTCCTCCCGACAAAAAATCGGGAGCGGGTTCATGACGTTTCTCTCCGGCATGGTCTGGTCCCGTTTTGGTAAGGAATTTCTTCTTTGATTGTAAGTCCTTCTCTATTTCTCCTTTGATTTTTCGATCTATTCTTCTGTTGATCGGAGCATTACGAATGGGTTAAATTGATCGGTTTCCTGTTCTTGATCAATCAATTCTCGGTGCAGCGGCGATCGGAGAAACGTGCAAAATCTCTGAAAAAGCATCGTTGATGTTCTTTCCTACGAAGTTCCTGTTCGATTTCACTCATGATCAATCAAACCAGTTGATCTGGTGAGTTCCTTTCCACCACCGAAGGTTCTGTTGTTTGAACTTATCAACCTTGCTCTGATATGGATCGTTACACGATCAATATTTCGAACTATTGTTCGGTCAGTTCCAGGAGCCGCTCACTGTCAAGCTCGGGTTGCTGTCTTCAAATCTGGTGGATGAAGTATTGAGGATAGGGGCAATCTTCGACTGAATTGGTGAGTCTATTATTATTCTCAAATTCTTGATCGTGGAATACGTAAGAGTTCTATCCAAATCTATTTCTGTTTTGCCTATCTTGTGCTCGATATTATGTCTGAGCCAGTCCTTCTATAAATTTTTGGACACAGGGATAGCTGTGTCGGACTCTGTAGGCACGAATTTGTGCAATCTTGTTCAGGTACATTCTTAATAGATGATATAATTTTCTTGTTCCCGGAAGAAGAAGCTGGCGGAGATGAGGGAGGCGGTGTGGGTAGCGAGGTTCGGGTCGGTGCTGCCTTCGGATCGAAATTTGTTAAGGAGGTCTTCCAGGCGCCTGTTGATGTCTGGGTCGTCGTCTTCCTCAACAAGTATGGGTAATTTGTTTTACATCTTTCTTTTATTTTCATGTATCGAATGGGTTATGTAACTGCTTCTAGTGTAAGGCTTTCACCATAACCCATGTAGTATCCCTGGAGATACAAGTTAAAAACTTTCTGGAACATAATTTCAAGATTAGACTAATATAAGTTGGTAACTGGTCCATATGCACACACAATTCCATAAGGCTGCATAAATTGATGTTGTTACCAATGATTGTGGCGTGAAAATTAAACACCTTGAATTCACACTTCTGTAGAACGTTAAGGTTGATTAAAGGGCAATTGTACACAGAGTGAAAGGGAGGTAGCTCTAATATTACTAGGAAAATTTGTTTCAACTAATTCATATTGCATGGTGATGCGGTTGAATTTATATTTCATACACTGGTAGTAGAGTCTCCACCGGAACTACGAACGGCTGCCAGCCTACTTCCATTCCTCTTTTTTTATTTTCTTTTACTAGGCCTTAAAAGTTAACAGAGAATTTTAGCTTCATGCAGTTGTTTATTGTTCAGAGATGTACAATTTTATTTTCTTTTACTAGCCCCCCGTCTCCCTCCATGTGTTGCGTACGAGTTCTTTTTTCCTTTACCGTTGTAAGCCCCTGTTTTTCAAAATTCATTTTTATTTAGTGTTAATTAATTTTTAATGTCGTTTACAGCCTTAAAATAATTATTAGGATTTTTAGGAATTTTTCTAGAATTTTTAAATGATTTTAAATGAGTTTTATATATTAAAAAATATTATTTTGCAATTTATTTGAATGTTTTAATATCACTTTGTAATTATTAGAATTGTTTTTATATCATAATGCAATTTATTAAATTGTTATTATAGTAATGTGCAAATTATTAATTGCAATTACACACTGTTTGGACCTATTCGTAAATCCTAATTTCCTAAGGACCTAAGTGCTAAACCCTAAACTCTACCCACTCCACCCCCCCCCCCCCGACCGATCGGCCATCTGGCCCGACGACCCGCCGCCTTTCCCGGCCGACCAACCGCCTCGACCGACCTATAAAACCCCCCTCCTTGCTCCCCAGACCAAGCCCTAACCCACCACGACCACCACAAACACCCCCGACAACCGTAGACGTTCGTCCCCGACGAAAACCCTAAACCCTAACCCTAGTTCCGGCGAGCCTCGCCCAGCCTCACCGTCGACCATCACAGCTCCCAACCGCCGTCAAAAAGTTCGCCTCGACGAGACGACTCGAGCGCCACCCGAGCGCCGCCTTGCCGACGTCTCCTCCGCCGTCCAGGGCACTTAAACCCCCCTCCAATTGTCGGACACGTGAGTAACGGGACCCAAATCGTGTCGTGCGTGTCTCGTTTTCACACACGAGACTCGCCAGGACACGACGAACTTAGTGCTGTGCTCGGACACACGAGACTGAGCTCGTACGTGTCGTGCATAGCATGGACACGTGGATACCTGTGTCCTTAACTGTCTGGACACAGGACCGATATTTTATTTTTTATATATAATATAAGACTAAACAAAATAAAATAAACGAGAACCCTAACCCTAACATAACTGATGGGCTGACCCCCTGGCCATCCCGTCCTAACCTAAACCCCCCCCCCCCCCCCCCCCCCCCCCCCCCCCCGCGCGCAGGCTCTGGTTCGAGCCCCCTCTTCTTTCTGTTTTCTTTCTTTTTTCTTTTTCTGTTTCTTTTCTTTTTCTTTTCCTGTTTTATATATATATATATATATATATATATATATATATATATATATATATATATATATATATATATATATATATATATATTAGTATATATATATGTATATACTGTATTTTGACAGTATTTTATATATATGTATATATATTTTATAGTTAGTAAATTATATATATATATGTATATATTTTCATGTGTATATATATATGTATTATTATATATACACTTTATTATTAAGTGTTTTCTTATATATATATATATATATATATATATATATATATATATATATATATATATATATATATATATATATATATATTTGTATATATATATACAAATATATATATTTGTATATATATAAAAAATATATATATATATTTGTATATATATATATATATATATATATATATATATATATATATATATATATATATATATATATATATATACTTTATAAATTAAGTATTTTCCTTATATATAGATATATATACTTTTTACATGTGTAGGTATATAATTATTTTGTATAATTTTACCATATTAAAATAATAATATTTATTTTGTACTATTACCAAATTTTATTTTTAGTGTATTTAAATTACTGCAACCATTTGGTGTCCAAGCCTAGCATGGGTATTTGGGCCCAAATATGTTTTCACACATTCAAGACCTGTACAAGTCATATTGGACTTGATTCATGGCCTTGGGTCCTGTATTTGAACTTTGGTTCAAATTATATACATGGACAAAATATGCAGATAATTAATTATTTAATTTTAATTGTGTGCAATGCTGTTTTTGGATTTCTAAAAATATTTAAAGTATTGTTAAAATTATGGAAAAATAGTATTTAGATACTATGTTACTTTAGCTAATTTAGTATAATTTTTGTAGTATTTAAATTATAGTTTTGCCACTAGTTTGGCTTGTGGAACCAAAACTCATTTTCTGTATACTTAGGAAAACTGATTTTTATAAAATATTTGTACTGGTTAATAAATTCCAGAAAAATTATAATAAATTTCTATGATTAACAAGGATCACTTTGATACTTTACTTTAAGTAAAACTAGGATTTTTGTCTATCTCTAAAATTGTTAAGACACAATGGTCTTTTGATTTATTTATTGATTAATTACGACTTTTAGCTTTTTGTGTTATTTTGAGTTTTAGCCGTGTTGAACCCCACCCCTCACTAGTATAAAGACCCTAGAAAGTTGGGTAAAGTAATGTGTTACCCCACATTAGTCTTCTATGCCAAAGTCATCATTTTGGCTAGGTGTCCAGTCACAAGTCGTGTTTCACCAATTAGTGTCCTAGTATTTTAGCTTAGTGTAAAAACTAAGTTATTGTATTTATTTCTACAGTGGCGAGTTACCGGACATCTATAGCACTGTTATCGCAGCTTGTTTTGTTTTGCTTTGCTAGAGGCAAGTACTTTCTACGAACTTTACATATTGTCACATAAATGAACTGCAAACCCCACCATGTTAAATGCTGATCCTTGGGGTAGCAAGTTAGAATCTCTACATGTTGTACTTCCAGTTACTACCATGCTTAGAACTGTCTTTATGTATCTCTCACATGATAGAATACGGGTTATGGGGAAACTGATAGTAGTGTACGTGATCATACCCCCTCTACAGTACCGAGCAAAGTTTCATTTTATATGTTACTGCGCCGTAGGCCTTTATCTCAAAGCTGTATTTGTGCATATGTACATCTACCGCCTTTACACTTGTACGTATGTACATTTCATTTACATGTTGTAGCTCCCCTTCCAAAAAATTTAGAAATACTTTCTTTAATTTATTAATTAAATATTATTGAGATTATTTAGCTTCATGGAGATTACTATATAGGTATATATATGAATATATGGGTACATATATTTTGTGTGAATATATGTATATTATAATAAGTAGAAAAAGGAAAAAGAAATAGAAATTTAGTAATACAAAAGCCATCAGGTCAAGCCACTTAAGCAAGCCGACCCTTAACGAATCCCCCACATCTCAAGATGCAAACAGCATCTCAGGCCGAGTCCCCACAAGCAGACCCAAGTCCGTAGGTTCCCAACCCGAACTAAAGTTTAGTATATATACATGTATAGAGAGCGTGAGATAAGAGCGGAGACCAACTCCATATCAGAGTCGTTCATCCAACAACCCTTCTATATATATATGTATCACCACTTTTCTTTTCACCTAATAATCCTCTACTACCGCCGCCTCCTTCCTCAGCAAAACCCTATCCCTAATATAATCCAAGACAGACCGAACCTCCTCTTGCCATGGCCGTCTCCGCATACATGTCCGCAGGTCCACCGGCCTCCAGGACACGTTGGGCTCGGGGTGAAGCACGCGGTGGAGGTCACAGCTGCGACCTCGAAGATCTCGGTGATGTGCGGTTCATTGCTGAGGATTTTTCCCGTCTAGGCGCGCGGGGTTTGTTGCAGCGATGGTGCGCAACGGAGCCACGCCGAGCCCCCTCGTCTCACCATCGGAGGACTGAGCCGTCGGGTGCAGGTATAACCGAAGTCCTCGAAGCCTCACTCTTGGCCAACCCAACCCCAAACCGTCACTCAACTTCGCGGTTGCACCAGTACCCCTCTAGACGTCGGTGTGAGCACCGGGGCGTCAGGCGTGGCCAGCCGTACTCCCACAGACGTCCCTCAGAGCAGTGTAGCGCCCTGGTCGATCGAGTGCCTTCGCCGCCCAGCCTTGGTATCGAGCAGTAATGACTGGAACCATGCAACTACCTACTTCCAGTGCTCGTCGAGCACCCCTACCATCTCTGGTATTCTCTTCCTCCTCGTTCACTCTGTTCTTGCAAGTTATTATAAACTTCCTACTTCATTAAGACATACGAGGATGGGTAAATGATAGGTCTGTGGATAGAGTTTTGTGGAAGAATAGGCTCGGGGTTAGTCTTTGTGGAAGGAACATGCAGAGCTTGTATATGTGTTGAGAACAATTGCTAAGGGAAGAAGGGAAGTAGGTGGGAAGAATGATAAGTAAAGGTGAGCCATAACTTAACAGAGGTGAGCCATAGCTCCGTTGGTTGGGGCGCAAGTGGATTGGTGAGTGAACATGAGTTCGATTCCCTTTGTACCCAGGAACATGTTTTTGTTACCATTTTGACCTTGTTGTTGGTTAACACGTTTTTTTTTGTTGTTCTTCCATTTCCTAGTAAATTGTTAACAAGGTGTTGATAATAAGCAAAACCCATGAGCAATCATATATGCGATCGTAGCTTACTGGTTGGGTGCTCAGGTTGTATAGGGGAGGTTTAGAGTTCAAGCCTTAGTTTTGAAGTTTGGAGTTTAATTTTTGTAATACACTTATATTGAAGCAATTTAAGGTAAATTTTTTATATAAGCCCTCTTATCTTTAGAAATTACATCCATTCATCAAGAAGAGTAATCCTTTTCGTCCTGTGCAAACTTTTAATATGGGTAATTTACTTATTAGACCCTTTAAAATATATAATTACAATCCTTTCCTAAAACAAAAATCCTATTTGTAAATTTTTCTGATTTCTTTGTGCACAGTTGTCAGATCGAGATGAAACTTGCGCCAACAGTACCGTATCGTTTTTCTGGTCCTGTATGCCAAGTTTGGTCCAATTATGAGACAGTAGAATCGGACGTCGTTTTGCGGGCCCCACGGTCCCACTCAACGAGCGATTTTGTGCACGGCCCGCCAGAATCCAACTATGGACATACGGTTGGGTTCGTATCGAAAAACTGAATCCGTAGACATGTAGTTTGACGACTTTAGAGACCGTTGACTCTGGCACACTTTTCGGTGCAAAGCGGGTCCAACGGCGGACATCGTTTTTGCCCGAAATTACCGTTTTGCCCCTGTGTCCAGAATTGGACTTAAGGACAGGCAATCGTAGCTAATTAGACTATTCTGAGATCATTGGTATTGTTTATTTCAGCTTCCGGGGACTGTTGTATGGGTTTTGACTATAGTGGCACATTGAGTAGTTCAGATTGTCGGTTTCACCAGCAAAGGACCACAGGCGGTACAGTTTATTGTCTGCATTTCGATATTAATTTTCACTATATTTCATTGGTTGGTTTCATTAGTTATGTGATTATTTTCTATTATAAATTGTTGAGTCGGGAATGAGAAGTACCAACGATGTGTGATCTGACCTTAGACCGTGTAGACCGTGTAGACCGTGTTGCATTTATTTCTTGTAGACCGTGTAGACCGTGTTACATTTATTTCTTGTAGACAGTGATTTATTTATTGTAAGTAGACTGTGTAGACAGTGATTTATTTATTGCATTTAATCTGTGTAGTTCGTGATTATTATTCTGTAGACAATGTTTCTTTATTGTAATATTTTTTGTAGACCGTGTAACTGTAGACCGTGTAACTGTAGACCGTGTAACTTTAGACCGTGTAGACCGTGTCGCATAATTGTCCCGAGATCGATCTCATATCAAAGGTACTTCTAATGGTGGAAAAGTATATGAGTCTATTTATTTACTATTGATTTTCTGTCTATTCTTACGGCTTTACTGTTTATTTTCAAAACTCATGATTGATGTCTAACCTTTGTTGTATAGTCATTTTCTTTATTTGAAATTGCATTCAGTAAATTGTGCTCGTTCCATTCCTGACTGGAAACCAACATTTTCAGGTTAGCCGTGGATACACTTAGCTTGGGGAGTGACGGGATTACTTGCAGACAAAAGCCTAGAGACTAGCTAGATAGTTGAGTTGTAGTCATTCATTTGTTTGTACAAGTTTATATTTTTCTACAAATTTAAAACTTGTGATCATTGTAAGTTAAATTAATTATGTGAATGAGCATTATTTGTGATTTTGATCTTCATGGCCGTGACAGCGTTCTACCGCCGACTCTGCGGCGTAGGCTGGCTTGGACACGTGTCGTATCCGTTTAAAAAAAAAAACGGGTGCGGGTCGTGACACATGTGCCCCAGCACTTTGTACATCTATTGACCGATCACGTACCTACTACAGTTTTAAACATTACATATACATCTGTCTCTATGACATATGTGTCCTTGCCATGATAGATTGTGTGATGCCATGTTTCAAGTTATTCCTCTTATGTTCATTTCCATGTTTCATATGCTAGTGTCACGACCCGCTCTCGAATAATCGGATACGAGTCGGACACGCCCAGCCTTCATCGTTGGACACGACGAAGTAAGCTGTACAATACTAAGGAAAACTCACAGTCACAATGTAATGTAAACCAAATCACAGCCTTTATAACGTTCCCAGAAATCACCAATATCCATCAAGTGTTTTTAAAATACAAACTCAGCCGGAGACAAATCCGGTCCAATAAAATAATATACAATAAATGAAACTCTAAGATACAATCTCCAGAAAAATAAACTGAAATAAAAACTGTAATATCCAAGCAATCACCAGCTCCATGTAATCTCTCACTCACCTGCAACGATCCTATCAGGAAAAGAGCAAAGTACAACCCTGACTAGACAATATACAATGTAAACTGTAATCCAGAGTACAAGGTGAAACAGGAATACCAGAAAACTAGAACATGAACTGAAACTGAAACTGAAACTGCGGTACCAGAAATGAAATGTAAAACTGCAGGCAATGGATGACAATCAAGATGCTAGACAATGAACACGGCTATCAATGTACAAGGCAATCAATCAATCAATCAATCAATATGCAATTGTGACAATTTTGAAATATTAAAACTAATGTGTGACCGGCTTAGGAGCAATCAATCAATCAATGATGCAATGAGTCAATGAGTCAATTCTACAAGGTCCGGCTTCATCGTACGTGACGTGTACGATTAGGCTATCTTCAATACCTATGTTGGGTGTGGTCACACAAAAGCTAATATTTCCCCCAATCCCGCAATGAACAATGACGTACAAGCAATGAACAAGAGTACAAGACAATCGTGTGTAATTCGTGTCAGATATGAGAACATGGCACATGAAGGTAAGACAGAAAACAAGGTACAAGTCAAGTCAGTGTACTTGCCTCGGTTTTGTTGCACGAGAGTAGTACTGCATGTTTGCAATGGATCACCTGTTAATATTTTTGTACAAGTTATTTAGGGTTTTTGAATAATGACAATTAGCTAGATATAATTTAACTTACCAAATCTTTAATTAATAAACTAAGAAAATGTTTATAGAAAATTGATATATCTTGAAATTATCTATAACAATAATTATAGGCAAAAATAGCTAGCAATATTTATTTTGAAAATATATATAACATTGATTTACAATAATCACTAGTAACATTTATTTTAGAAAATAGATATAGTTATATGGTTTTTGATATACAAAATGTCTTTAAAGAACTATAATAACTGATTTTTACTCAAAATATACCAACAATTTGATAACAATCCCCTAACTATTTAGAAATTTACTAACAAATATTATTAATTTTAGAAATATATAACATTAGTTAAACTGCTAGCAACATGTAATCAAGAAAATTAATTTAATAACTAAACACAATAAACCAAACATTTCATACCCAGCCCACACTATTCCAGCCCAGCCCAGAGCCCAACTGTACTTAAATCTACTATTAGAATCAAATAAAAACCACAGCTTAAAACAAGCCCATAATTCTAAGCCTACTCACTGGCCCAAAAACTCAGCCCACACCCAGCTTAACCCTCTGGCCCAGCCCTATCTAATAATTCACACTGATAAAACAGATAAACGAATTTAATCTTAATCCATCAGCCCAAACTTACAGTCCAAGAACCCAGCCCACAGTTAAAGCCCAGGGACGCGGCCCAACTCAACAGATATTTACCATACCTTTCTCTCTCCTCTCACATTCACTCAAAATTCCAGAACCACGAGAACCTTCTCGTCTTCTCCGGCGGTACTCTCGTCTCCGGCGATCAACCCTCGTCTCCGGCTTCATCCTCTTCACCTTCTTCAACCTCTAGCCCAAGAAACCCTAACCCTAAGCTTCTCCTATGGCCACAGCCTGAACCTTAGCCCGACTTCTCTTCTCCGGCGGCAAACCACCCATTCCACCTCATCTTCTTCCTCCAGAACGAACCCTAGTTTCTAGGTCAGAAACCCTAACCCTAACCGCAACTCCTTCTCTTCTCTACCTCGTCTTCTCCGCTCGGGAATCCCTAGGTCTAGGTCTTCTTCTCCCTCCAGAGCCCAATCAAACTCTAACCCTAAAATTTCTTACAGGGCCGAGACCTCAGCTCGAAACCCTAGGTCAGGAACCCTAGCCCCGAACTTTAACCCTAACAAATTCCATGGCCACAGACCCTAACCTCCTACTCTTGGTTCGAACCCTAGATCTAGGAACACCCATCCCAGAAGTCCCACTGTGAAACCCTAGCTCTAGGATCCTAGCAAACAAGAAGAAAGGGCGAGAAGATCAAGGCGAAGCTCACCAGCCGGAGGGGATGTCGATCCACGGCGCGGCGGTGAGATACAGCTCCGACGGCGAGGCTCTGAAGACTCCGGCTCCGGTGGTGGCTCGGCGAGTCTGGTGGTGGCTCGGCTCTTGAAGACTCCACACGAGAGCCGATGCGGTCTCCTCGGGCTCGACGCGCTGCACTGATGGCGGTACGCTCTGTTCGAAGCAAGGTGCACGCTGAACGAGAGGGTCAGCGCTCGAGATGGTGGCTCTGGCGGTGGCGTGATCTACGAGGCAGCGCTCTGCTTGATGATGACTCACTGCTCGAGGAGCAGCTCGCCAGTCGATGAAGCTCGAGTCTCGAGAATGCAGTAGTCGAGGCGACGGTCGTCGACGAACGGCGCGGCGGATCTGGTGCTCTGAGATGTTGGGATCCGGTGGAGGTGGCGGACGGATCAACGGTGTTGGAGTGGCGCCGATCTCGGCGAGGTGCGGTGGCATTGCTCTGCGATGATGGTGGTGGTCGGACTCCGGTGTCGACGGCGACGCTCCGGCGGGCTCAGCCTCTCTCCGGTGAGGAGAGAGAGAGGACGGAGAGAGAGAGAGACTGTAGAGAGAGAGACTGTAGAGAGAGAGTGTGAGGTGACGTGTCAGTGAGAGAGAGGGGGAGTGTACTGTGTGTGTCAGTGTATTGGAAATCGTGTAAATATATAGTAAAATAATGTGTGGCATAGCTGTAATTAGGAGTAGATCTAGGGCTATTGTATAATGGCAAGTGTAGGTAAATACAATTAGATCTGAGGGTAATTAGAATAGGTTAGTAACAGAATTAGTTAGAGATTCAAATTCAAACTAAGCTTTTCAAAATTCAAATGATTTTTAAAACTGCTTTCCAAAACCAATATTCCCTCCAATATGTTTCCAAAAGAACAGATTTTCAATTTCAAATTCAAACAATTTCCAAAAACAGCTTTTCAAAACAAAACAGTTTCTATGCAATTATGAGAATACCAGACCAATAATGTCCCAATGAAACCAGTCCTTAGTTCAAATCAAACAACCATACTACTAGGATTCCCAGGATAATGAAGTAACAACCCACTGTTTAACATAATACTAAAATCCCGCATTATTGCAGTTGCTAATTAATTAATTACTAAAATCAATTGCATGCTTCTCCAATAAAATCACATATTAAATAAATTCGAAAATAATAATTAATTCTTAAACATAATGAATAGTTAGTAAATAATTACAAGATTAATTAGTATCAGTAGCAATAGAAATATTGTAATTTATTAGAATACATAATTTACTACCATTTAGTAGTTTTGAACATTAACAGAGAACTTAAATTTTAAATCCTACTAAGGAAATTCAAACCAAATACAAAATGAACCAATTTAATTATTATCAACAATTAGTAACTATTCTCCATAAACAATTAATTGCTACAATAGTTTTATTAATAAAAGACTATTTAAAGTTGAAGTGCATTCAACTAAATATATATAGAAAAGAATTTTAAAGAAATTTTCAATTATACCAAAAATAGGTGTAGGGAGTTACAAATCTACCCCCCTTACAAAAATTTCGTCCTCGAAATTTCAAGAATTTTGCAATATACAAAAATTCAATCAAATTTTATTAAAGGCAACCAGAGAACTAAATGATTTATTATGTAGTAAAATAATAAGGACTAACAAGTAGTCACTAGACAATAGAAAGACTGTAAATGCAAGAAAACTCAAGACAAGCCTCAAAATAGGCAATATAAAAGAAATTCAGCTACTACAAGCAAATAAAAAGATCACGGTCCACTCAGCTGCGCTCCTGCAGCTACTTGATCCTCATAAACTGGGTCCTCCTGCTGCTGCTCTGGTACTGGCCCCTGACGAGTGAAAGCCGCAGGACAATTCCTCACTTGATGAGTGGCAGATCCACAAATCAAGCATTGCCCTAACTTCTGGCGGCATTCCTTGACATGGTGTCCCGGTCGCTTGCAGTATGCGCAAGAAAAGGACACCGGGGTCTGGGTCTGCCTCTGCTGCCTCGGTGATGTCGGTGCTCGAACATGGTGCTGATGCTGAAGTGGCCTCTGCTGAGTGTTGGTCCGCTTCGGTGGACCCTGGGAACTGCTGGCGCCAATATCTCTATCTCGCTTGAGCTTCGGATCCATTTCCTTCTCCACTCCCTGAACAACTTTAAGAATGCTCGCATATGTAGTGGCCTGACTAATAGCTACTGCATGACGTAGCTCCCTGGTGAGACCCTTCTTGAACATCCAAGCCCTGTCCTTCGGCGAACTGACTAGGTTCTCTGCGAACCTGCTGAGTCGGGTGAACTCGGATGTATACTGGGCCACTGACATATTCCCTTGCTTCAATGCTTCAAATTGCATCCTAAGCTCGTCCCGCTCCACATCCGGGAAGAACTTTTCCTGGAAAAGCAACTTGAAGTCCTTCCAGGAAACTCCGGGCTCTGCTAACTGGGGCTCCTCCCGGTACCAAGCCCTAGCGATGTCGAACAGTCGCATGCTTGCAACTTCGACTTGTAAATCTTCTGGGATCCTCGCCATCTTCAATGACCGTTCAGCATTCTCCAGCCATTCGTCTGCGTAGACTATTCCTTCATCGCCCCAGAAATCCATGGGGCTGAGGAACTGATATTCCTTGGCAGTTCCTGGCTTCGGCGCTGCTGGTGCCGGCGGTGCTGGTGGAGCTGGCTCTCTGGTCCTGAGCGCGTCGACGACGGTCTCTCTGAACTGCACAAATTGGTGATTCTGGATCTCCATGAATTGTTGGAACATGGCCATCACTTGCGTGCCATCGAACATCATCGTTGGTAGAATCGGCGGAGGTGGAGGCGGTGCAAGCTGCTCCTGTGCAGTGGGTGCAGGCTGCTCACTGCTCCCAGCGCTCGTCGTGGCGACCGTCCTGCAAAAGAAATAAACGGTTGATTGCTATATCCTATAAAATTACAACTATCCTAAAATCATAAATAAATCAAATTTTCAAATTTTTAAACATCAATAACCATAAACCATAAACTATTAATCATAAACCTTTTTCATAAACAGTAAACCATTTTCATAAACCATTTTTTTATAAACCATAAACCATTTTCCCGCGGTTCCTATGCTGTGATGAGTTTTCCTTAGCTTTCGCTGGTCCCCCAATAACACTTATTTACCTAAGTGTCATTAGGATAGACCTGCATGGGCCACCACTAAAAACATGTCACGACCCGCTCCCGAATAATCGGATACGAGTCGGACACGCCCAGCCTTCGTCGTTGGACACGACGAAGTAAGCTGTACAATACTAAGGAAAACTCACAGTCACAATGTAATGTAAACCAAATCACAGCTTTTATAACGTTCCCAGAAATCACCAATATCCATCAAGTGTTTTTAAAATACAAACTCAGCCGGAGACAAATCCGGTCCAATGAAATAATATACAATAAATGAAACTCTAAGATACAATCTCCAGAAAAATAAACTGAAATAAAAACTGTAATATCCAAGCAATCACCAGCTCCATGTAATCTCCCACTCACCTGCAACGATCCTATCAGGAAAAGAGCAAAGTACAACCCTGACTAGACAATATACAATGTAAACTGTAATCCAGAGTACAAGGTGAAACAGGAATACCAGAAAACTAGAACATGAACTGAAACTGAACTGCTGTACCAGAAATGAAATGTAAAACTGCAGGCAATAGGATGACAATCAAGATGCTAGACAATGAACACGGCTATCAATGTACAAGGCAATCAATCAATCAATCAATCAATATGCAATTGTGACAATTTTGAAATATTAAAACTAATGTGTGACCGGCTTAGGAGCAATCAATCAATCAATGATGCAATGAGTCAATGAGTCAATTCTACAAGGTCCGGCTTCATCGTACGTGACGTGTACGATTAGGCTATCTTCAATACCTATGTTGGGTGTGGTCACACAAAAGCGAATATTTCCCCCAATCCTCGCAATGAACAATGACGTACAAGCAATGAACAAGAGTACAAGACAATCGTGTGTAATTCGTGTCAGATATGAGAACATGGCATATGAAGGTAAGACAGAAAACAAGGTACAAGTCAAGTCAGTGTACTTGCCTCGGTTTTGTTGCACGAGAGTAGTACTGCATGTTTGCAATGGATCACCTGTTAATATTTTTGTACAAGTTATTTAGGGTTTTTGAATAATGACAATTAGCTAGATATAATTTAACTTACCAAATCTTTAATTAATAAACTAAGAAAATGTTTATAGAAAATTGATATATCTTGAAATTATCTATAACAATAATTATAGGCAAAAATAGCTAGCAATATTTATTTTGAAAATATATATAACATTAATTTACAATAATCACTAGTAACATTTATTTTAGAAAATAGATATAGTTATATGGTTTTTGATATACAAAATGTCTTTAAAGAACTATAATAACTGATTTTTACTCAAAATATACCAACAATTTGATAACAATCCCCTAACTATTTAGAAATTTACTAACAAATATTATTAATTTTAGAAATATATAACATTAGTTAAACTGCTAGCAACATGTAGTCAAGAAAATTAATTTAATAACTAAACACAATAAACCAAACATTTCATACCCAGCCCACACTATTCCAGCCCAGCCCAGAGCCCAACTGTACTTAAATCTACTATTAGAATCAAATAAAAACCACAGCTTAAAACAAGCCCATAATTCTAAGCCTACTCACTGGCCCAAAAACTCAGCCCACACCCAGCTTAACCCTCTGGCCCAGCCCTATCTAATAATTCACACTGATAAAACAGATAAACGAATTTAATCTTAATCCATCAGCCCAAACTTACAGTCCAAGAACCCAGCCCACAGTTAAAGCCCAGGGACCCGGCCCAACTCAACAGATATTTACCATACCTTTCTCTCTCCTCTCACATTCACTCAAAATTCCATAACCACGAGAACCTTCTCGTCTTCTCCGGCGGTACTCTCGTCTCCGGCGATCAACCCTCGTCTTCGGCTTCATCCTCTTCACCTTCTTCAACCTCTAGCCCAAGAAACCCTAACCCTAAGCTTCTCCTATGGCCACAGCCTGAACCTTAGCCCGACTTCTCTTCTCCGGCGGCAAACCACCCATTCCACCTCATCTTCTTCCTCCAGAACGAACCCTAGTTTCTAGGTCAGAAACCCTAACCCTAACCGCAACTCCTTCTCTTCTCTACCTCGTCTTCTCCGCTCGGGAATCCCTAGGTCTAGGTCTTCTTCTCCCTCCAGAGCCCAATCAAACTCTAACCCTAAAATTTCTTACAGGGCTGAGACCTCAGCTCGAAACCCTAGGTCAGGAACCCTAGCCCCGAACTTTAACCCTAACAAATTCCATGGCCACAGACCCTAACCTCCTACTCTTGGTTCGAACCCTAGATCTAGGAACACCCATCCCAGAAGTCCCACTGTGAAACCCTAGCTCTAGGATCCTAGCAAACAAGAAGAAAGGGCGAGAAGATCAAGGCGAAGCTCACCAGCCGGAGGGGATGTCGATCCACGGCGCGGTGGTGAGATACAGCTCCGACGGCGAGGCTCTGAAGACTCCGGCTCCGGTGGTGGCTCGGCGAGTCTGGTGGTGGCTCGGCTCTCGAAGACTCCACACGAGAGCCGATGCGGTCTACTCGGGCTCGACGCGCTGCACTGATGGCGGTGCGCTCTGTTCGAAGCAAGGTGCACGCTGAACGAGAGGGTCAGCGCTCGAGATGGTGGCTCTGGCGGTGGCGTGATCTACGAGGCAGCGCTCTGCTTGATGATGACTCACTGCTCGAGGAGCAGCTCGCCAGTCGATGAAGCTCGAGTCTCGAGAATGCAGTAGTCGAGGCGACGGTCGTCGACGAACGGTGCGGCGGATCTGGTGCTCTGAGACGTTGGGATCCGGTCGAGGTGGCGGACGGATCAACGGTGTTGGAGTGGCGCCGATCTCGGCGAGGTGCGGTGGCGTTGCTCTGCGATGATGGTGGTGGTCGGACTCCGGTGTCGACGGCGACGCTCCGGCGGGCTCAGCCTCTCTCCGGTGAGGAGAGAGAGAGGACGGAGAGAGAGAGAGACTGTAGAGAGAGAGACTGTAGAGAGAGAGAGTGTGAGGTGACGTGTCAGTGAGAGAGAGGGGGAGTGTACTGTGTGTGTCAGTGTATTGGAAATCGTGTAAATATATAGTAAAATAATGCTGTGTGGAGTGGTATAGTAGTAATTAACAGTAGATCTAGGGCTATTGTATAATGGCAGTGTAAGCAGTAATACATATGTAGATCTGAGGGTAATTAGAATAGGTTAGTAACAGAATTAGTTAGAGATTCAAATTCAAACTAAGCTTTTCAAAATTCAAATGATTTTTAAAGCTACTTTCCAAAACCAATATTCCCTCCAATATGTTTCCAAAAGAACAGATTTTCAATTTCAAATTCAAACAATTTCCAAAAACTAGCTTTTCAAAACAAAACATTTTCTATGCAATTATGAGAATACCAGACCAATAATGTCCCAATGAAACCAGTCCTTAGTTCAAATCAAACAACCATACTACTAGGATTCCCAGGATAATGAAGTAACAACCCACTGTTTAACATAATACTAAAATCCCGCATTATTGCAGTTGCTAATTAATTAATTACTAAAATCAATTGCATGCTTCTCCAATAAAATCACATATTAAATAAATTCGAAAATAATAATTAATTCTTAAACATAATGAATAGTTAGTAAATAATTACAAGATTAATTAGTATCAGTAGCAATAGAAATATTGTAATTTATTAGAATACATAATTTACTACCATTTAGTAGTTTTGAACATTAACAAAGAACTTAAATTTTAAATCCTACTAAGGAAATTCAAACCAAATACAAAATGAACCAATTTAATTATTATCAACAATTAGTAACTATTCTCCATAAACAATTAATTGCTACAATAGTTTTATTAATAAAAGACTATTTAAAGTTGAAGTGCATTCAACTAAATATATATAGAAAAGAATTTTAAAGAAATTTTCAATTATACCAAAAATAGGTGTAGGGAGTTACAAATCTACCCCCCTTACAAAAATTTCGTCCTCGAAATTTCAAGAATTTTGCAATATACAAAAATTCAATCAAATTTATTAAAGGCAACCAGAGAACTAAATGATTTATTATGTAGTAAAATAATAAGGACTAACAAGTAGTCACTAGACAATAGAAAGACTGTAAATGCAAGAAAACTCAAGACAAGTCTCAAATAGGCAATGTAAAAGAAATTCAGCTACTACAAGCAAATAAAAAGATCACGGTCCACTCAGCTGCGCTCCTGCAGCTACTTGATCCTCATAAACTGGGTCCTCCTGCTGCTGCTCTGGTACTGGCCCCTGACGAGTGAAAGCCGTAGGACAATTCCTCACTTGATGAGTGGCAGATCCACAAATCAAGCATTGCCCTAACTTCTGGCGGCATTCCTTGACATGGTGTCCCGGTCGCTTGTAGTCTGCGCAAGAAAAGGACACCGGGGTCTGGGTCTGCCTCTGCTGCCTCGGTGATGTCGGTGCTCGAACATGGTGCTGATGCTGAAGTGGCCTCTGCTGAGTGTTGGTCCGCTTCGGTGGACCCTGGGAACTGCTGGCGCCAATATCTCTATCTCGCTTGAGCTTCGGATCCATTTCCTTCTCCACTCCCTGAACAACTTTAAGAATGCTCGCATATGTAGTGGCCTGACTAATAGCTACTGCATGACGTAGCTCCCTGGTGAGACCCTTCTTGAACATCCAAGCCCTGTCCTTCGGCGAACTGACTAGGTTCTCTGCGAACCTGCTGAGTCGGGTGAACTCGGATGTATACTGGGCCACTGACATATTCCCTTGCTTCAATGCTTCAAATTGCATCCTAAGCTCGTCCCGCTCCACATCCGAGAAGAACTTTTCCTGGAAAAGCAGCTTGAAGTCCTTCCAGGAAACTCCGGGCTCTGCTAACTGGGGCTCCTCCCGGTACCAAGCCCTAGCGATGTCGAACAGTCGTATGCTTGCAACTTCGACTTGCAAATCTTCTGGGATCCTCGCCATCTTCAATGACCGTTCAGCATTCTCCAGCCATTCGTCTGCGTAGACTATTCCTTCATCGCCCCAGAAATCCATGGGGCTGAGGAACTGATATTCTTTGGCAGTTCCTGGCTTCGGCGCTGCTGGTGCCGGAGTAGCCATGGGGCTACGATTCCAGAACATCCAGCAGGGAAACCGTTCTGTTGATGACTATGCGACAGAGTTTAGTCGCCTGAGCCGTTTTGCTCCTAGTCTGGTTGCTGATCCAGAGGAGATGACCCGTAGGTTTTGCCATGGTCTAGTTCCAGACATTGGCATTCTTATAGTGGCGAACGGTACGACTGACTACTACCAGAGCCTAGAGTTGGTCCGGAGCATCGAGGAGCGTCTTCTGTCATGCAAGAGGCCGGCTTCTGTACATCATGAGAGACCGTCCAAGCGTCAGGCTTTCCAGCAGAGAGCACCGACGCCACCCCAGCAGACTTACCATCCCCTTACACCACATCATCAGACCCCGCCAGTTAGAGCCCCGGGACCCCGGCAACAGCAGCAGAAGGGAGCTATATGTTCTTTCTGCGGAAGACCAGGTCATGACTTCACCGTCTGCAGGAAGAGGTTGGGTCAGTGTTTGGCTTGTGGGTCTGCCACCCATCAGCTTTGGAACTGCCCAGCAGCGAAGCCTAGAGGACCGCTTCCGACTCAGTAGCAGAGGTTTGGACAGCATTTGCAGCAGCAAAAGGGACCTCAGGGGAAGGTCTATAGCCTAGCCCTCGAGCCGGAGCCGGAGCAGGTTTCGGAGCCGGATTATTTAGCTGACGTCATCACATGTCATGTTTATTTGCATACTTTTCTAGCTCTATGCTTGTTTGATTCTGGTGCATCTCATAGCTTCCTGTCATTAGAGTTTATGCATGAACATCACTTAGTATCTACACCTACTGCGGAGATTAGTAGAGTAATGACGGAAGGAGGACCAGTGCCTATTAGAGCTAGCTATAGATGCTCTATTATGATAGCCGGAAGAGAGTTTGAGGGGCGATTCTTTGTGATGCCACTCCCCGGTTATGATATCATATTGGGGATAGACTGGCTTAGCTATGCCCATGCATCTATAGATTGTCATGAGGGTAGTATTTTGTTCAGTCTCCCAGGCACAGCACCATTCAGTGTCAGGAGGACAGGGCCGGAGATCAGCCTAGAGCCGAATTGTTGTACGACAGTCGGGGACGCAGCACCGCCACACCCTATCATTAGGAAGTTTATGGATGTATTCCCAGAGGATCTTCCAGGACTTCCGCCTGATAGAGATGTGGAGTTCACTATAGATTTAGTACCGGGTTCATCACCAGTATCCCGGGCTTGCTATAGAGTGAATCCCAAGGAGGCAGTAGAGATAAAAGAGCAGATTGATGACCTATTGAAAAAGGGTTTCATTCGATCCAGTGCTTCTCCATGGGGAGCACCAGTGCTCTTTGTGCCTAAGAAGGATGGTACAGTCCGGTTATGTATTGACTACCGGGTCTTGAATGCCATCACCATTAAGAACAAATATCCTCTGCCCAGGATAGATGATTTGTTCGACCAGTTGAGCGGGGCGAAGGTGTTTTCCAGGATAGACTTGAGATCCGGGTACCACCAGGTGAAGGTTAGGCCAGCAGACATCCAGAAGACGACGTCAATACGAAGTACGGGCAGTACGAGTTCCTGGTGATGCCATTTGGTCTTACAAATGCGCCAGCTGTCTTTATGAATTTGATGAATAAGACATTTCACCAGTATCTGGATAAGTTTGTCGTAGTGTTTATCGACGACATCCTGATATACTCGAAGACGCCAGAGGAGCATGCAGAGCACTTGCGGATAGTTTTGGAGATTCTGAGGCAGGAGAGATTGTTTGCCAAATTGCCGAAGTGCGAGTTCTTTTTAGACCGAGTGGAGTTTCTCGGCCATGTAGTCACTGGAGATGGAATCTCGGTGGATCCCAGAAAGATTGCTGCAGTTGAGACGTGGAAGGCTCCGACGTCAGTTTCAGAGATCAGGAGCTTTCTGGGTTTAGCAGGCTATTATAGAAAGTTCGTCCAGGACTTTGCTAGGATAGTTGAACCCATGACGAAGCTGACGCGGAAGGATGCAGTGTACATTTGGTCAGAGGACTGCCAGACAGCATTTGAGGAGCTGAAGAGGAGGCTGACGACCGCTCCAGTTCTGACTTTACCTTCAGGTTCTGGAGGTTTCACCATATACAGTGATGCTTCTGGAAAAGGGCTAGGATGTGTCCTACAGCAGCATGGGAAAGTGATTGCTTATGCATCTAGGCAGTTGCGGACTCATGAGAGGAATTATCCTACCCATGACCTAGAGTTAGCTGCGGTGATCTTTGCACTCAAGTTATGGAAACATTACTTATACGTAGAGCGTATGGAAATCTTTACTGACCACAAAAGCTTGAAGTATGTGTTCACGCAGAAAGAGCTGAACATGAGGCAAAGACGATGGTTGGAGTTTATTAAGGACTTCGACATCGATTTACAGTATCACCCCGGAAAGGCAAATGTGGTGGCAGATGCGTTGAGCAGGCATCCGATGGCATGGTATCTGATGATAGATCGGCATTTATGGGAGGATCTGGAGAAGCTAGGTATCGAACTAGTTCGGCCAGGATCAGTGATACAGATGATGGCGCTTGACATTCAGTCAGGTTTGATGGAGCAGATCCGGGAGGCACAGTCTACAGATGAGAGCCTTCGCAGACTTCGACCCCAGGCATTAGCTGGATTGCTGGATGACTTTCACTATAGCAGAGGATGGATCCCTTGAGGCAGTAGCAGCCGATTGTGCGTACCGAGAGGAGAGCTAGGTAGAGGCAGTTTACAGGAGACGTACCGATCGAGATATTCTATTCACCCTGGTGCTAACAAGATGTACCGTGACTTGCGGAAACATCTTTGGTGGTACGGGATGAAGAGGGATGTATCGTGTTTATCTCGAGATGTCCTAGTTTGCCAGCAGGTCAAGGCGGAGCGCCAGAGGCCAGGCTGGTTTGTTGCAGCCGTTACCCATTCCCGAGTGGAAGTGGAACATATTACGATGGACTTCGTTTCAGGGCTTCTCGTTCCCAAGGAGGGAAGGATGCCATCTGGGTCATCGTAGGACAGGCTGACGAAGTGTGCGCACTTCATACCCTTCAAGGTGGGGCTTTCCATCGAGAAGTTGGCAGAGCTATACATGCAGCAGATAGTTCTCCTCACGGAGTGCCGGTGAGCATCGTGTCAGACAGAGACAGCAGATTCACATCCTACTACTGGAGGAGCTTGTAGGAGGAGTTGGGCAGTAGGCTCAAGTTCAGTACGGCGTACCACCCGCAGACAGATGGGCCGTCCGAGAGGACGATACAGACACTGGAGGATATGCTGAGGACCTGCGTGCTGGACTTCGGAGGATCATGGAAGAGCCATCTGCACTTGGTAGAGTTTTCATACAACAACAGCTACCAGGCCAGTATTGGTATGTCTCCTTTCGAGGCGCTTTATGGACGACGATGCCGCACACCGCTCTTTTGGGATGATGTTGGAGACAGAGTTATGCTTGGGCCAGAGATGATCACGGATGCAGCAGAGAAAGTCGGGATGATCAGAGACAGGCTCAGAGTAGCTCAGGATAGACAGAAACACTGGGCTGATGCTAGTCGCAGACCGATGGAGTTCGCAGACGGTGATATGGTGCTAGTGAAGATATCACCTACCAGAGGGACGATCCGGTTCGGACGAGGAGGGAAGCTGAGCCCCAGATACATCGGGCCGTTCGAGGTACTTGGCAGGATCGGAGAGGTAGCTTACAGGGTTGCACTTCCACCCAACCTAGCAGGAGTTCACGACGTCTTTCACGTATCTCAGCTGAGGAGATATGTTCCAGACCCCAGTCATGTGCTAGATCACTCAGAGTTGGAGGTCGGACCGAGCCTTACAGTTTCTGAGCAGCCAGTGGAGATATTAGACAGGAGAGAGAAGAGGCTGAGGAACAAGGTTATACCCCTAGTACGAGTAGCTTGGAGCCGTCACTCCCCAGGTGAATCTACTTGGGAGAGGGAGTCGGACATGAGGGAGAGATACCCTTACTTGTTCGATCCAACCGCTTCGAGGGAACCACCCGTTCCCGCTTGATACCTTAGAGGTTAGTTTCGATCGCAGCCTTAGTCATTTTGTTGCATTGCTTGCTCTGTTAGAATATTGTCGGGTCTTCAATCCTTGTGAATTTCGAGGATAAAATTTTTCAAGGAGGGAAGACTTGTAAGCCCCTATTTTTCAAAATTCATTTTTATTTAGTGTTAATTAATTTTTAATGTCGTTTACAGCCTTAAAATAATTATTAGGATTTTTAGAAATTTTTCTAGAATTTTTAAATAATTTTAAATGAGTTTTATATATTAAAAAATATTATTTTACAATTTATTTGAATGTTTTAATATCAGTTTGTAATTATTAGAATTGTTTTTATATCATAATGCAATTTATTAAATTGTTATTATAGTAATGTGCAAATTATTAATTGCAATTAAACACTGTTTGGACCTATTCGTAAATCCTAATTTCCTAAGGACCTAAGTGCTAAACCCTAAACTCTACCCACTCCCTCCCCCCCCACGACCGATCGGCCATCTGGCCCGACGACCCGCCGCCTTTCCCGGCCGACCAACCGCCTCGACCGACCTATAAAACCCCCCTCCTTGCTCCTCAGACCAAGCCCTAACCCACCACGACCACCACAAACACCCCCGACCACCGTAGACGTTCGTCCCCGACGAAAACCCTAACCCTAGTTCCGGCGAGCCTCGCCCAGCCTCACCGTCGACCCTCACAGCTCCCAACCGTCGTCAAAGAGTTCGCCTCGACGAGACGACTTGAGCGCCACCCGAGCGCCGCCTCGCCGACGTCTCCTCCGCCGTCCAGGGCACTTAAACCCCCCTCCAATCGCCGGACACGTGAGTAACGGGACCCGAATCGTGTCGTGCGTGTCTCGTTTTCACACACGAGACTCGCCAGGACACGACGAACTTAGTGCTGTGCTCGGACACACGAGACTGAGCTCGTACGTGTCGTGCATAGCATGGACACATGGATACCTGTGTCCTTAACTGTCTGGACACAGGACCGATATTTTATTTTTTATATATAATATAAGACTAAACGAAATAAAATAAACGAGAACCCTAACCCTAACATAACTGATGGGCTGACCCCCTGGCCAGCCCGTCCTAACCTAAACACCCCCCCCCCCCCCCCCCCCCCGCGCAGGCTCTGGTTCGAGCCCCCTCTTCTTTCTGTTTCCTTTCTTTTTTCTTTTTCTGTTTCTTTTCTTTTTCTTTTCCTGTTTTATATATATATTTATATATATATATATATATATATATATATATATATATATATATATATACATATATATATATATATATATATATATATATATATATATATATATTTGTATATATATATATATGTATATACTGTATTTGATAGTATTTTATATATATGTATATATATTTTATAGTTAGTAAATTATATATATATATATATATATGTATATATTTTCATGTGTATATATATATATATATGTATTATTATATATACACTTTATTATTAAGTGTTTTCTTATATATATATATATATTTGTGTATATATATATATATATATATATATATATATATATATATATATATATATATATATATATATATATACCTTATAAATTAAGTATTTTTCTTATACATAGATATATGTACTTTTTACATGTGTAGGTATATAATTATTTTGTATAATTTTACCATATTAAAATAATAATATTTATTTTGCACTATTACCAAATTGTATTTTTAGTGTATTTAAATTACTGCAACCATTTGGTGTCCAAGCCTAGCATGGGTATTTGGGCCCAAATGTGTTTTCACACATTCAAGACCTGTACAAGTCATATTGGACTTGATTCATGGCCTTGGGTCCTATATTTGAACTTTGGTTCAAATTATATACATGGACAAAATACGCAGATAATTAATTATTTAATTTCAATTGTGTGCAATGCTGTTTTTGGATTTCTAAAAATATTTAAAGTATTGTTAAAATTATGGAAAAATAGTATTTAGATACTATGTTACTTTAGCTAATTTAGTATAATTTTTGTAGTATTTAAATTATAGTTTTGCCACTAGTTTGGCTTGTGGAACCAAAACTCATTTTCTGTATACTTAGGAAAACTGATTTTTATAAAATATTTGTACTGGTTAATAAATTCCAGAAAAATTATAATAAATTTCTATGATTAACAAGGATCACTTTGATACTTTACTTTAAGTAAAACTATGCTTTTTGTCTATCTCTAAAATTGTTAAGACACAATGGTCTTTTGATTTATTTATTGATTAATTACGACTTGTAGTTTTTTGTGTTATTTTGAGTTTTAGCCGTGTTGAACCCCACCCCTCACTAGTATAAAGACCCTAGAAAGTTGGATAAAGTAATGTGTTACCCCACATTAGTCTCTTATGTCAAAGTTATCATTTTGGCTAGGTGCCCAGTCACAAGTCGTGTTTCACCAATTAGTGTCCTAGTGTTTTAGCTTAGTGTAAAAACTAAGTTATTGTATTTATTTCTACAGTGACGAGTTACCGGACATCCATAGCACTGTTATCGCAGCTTGTTTTGTTTTGCTTTGCTAGAGGCAAGTACTTTCTACGAACTTTACATATTGTCACATAAATGAACTGTAAACCCCACCATGTTAAATGCTGATCCTTGGGGTAGCAAGTTAGAATCTCTACATGTTGTACTTCCAGTTACTACCATGCTTAGAACTGTCTTTATGTATCTCTCACATGATAGAATACGGGTTATGGAGAAACTGATAGTAGTGTACGTGATCATACCCCCTTTACAGTACCGAGCAAAGTTTCATTTTATATGTTACTGCGCCGTAGGCCTTTATCTCAAAGCTGTATTTGTGCATATGTACATCTACCGCCTTTACACTTGTACGTATGTACATTTCATTTACATGTGCCCCAGCACTTTATACATCTATTGACCGATCACGTACCTGCTACAGTTTTAAACATTACATATACATCTGTCTCTATGACATATGTGTCCTTGCCATGATAGATTGTGTGATGCCATGTTTCCAGTTATTCCTCTTATGTTCATTTTCATGTTTCATATGCTAGTTTGCTAGATTCAGTACTTGCTCCGTCCTGACAGAATAACGTTGTAGGTGTCCTTACTGAGGAGGAGTTACTCTGCGACACATATTATGGGGTTACTGCCGAGGACCCGGCTCTGCTTTACGAGGATGTTCCTGCGGGGAACCTCGCCTAGTTGTCTTTTGTTTACTTAGACTTTGAGAGTAGACATGATTAGACTATATCTTTTTGTAACTGGACATGTATCCAGTTTTACTTTTTAGTTCACTTGTACTTGGACGTTTTACTATATACGACGACTTTTGTGTTTGGAGCATTTATGATTCTTCTTCACTTATAGAACTGTTAGCACATTTAGTTTTATCCTGTTGTCTTTAGAACAGCTTACTACGTTTTATCTCAATGTAGGCTGGGCATGACTCGACCTGGCCCAACAATTTGGGTAGCGGGTCGTGACAACCGTTATTATCACGTCTATAATATTTGTACTCGAAGCATGGGTAGCAATGTTCTTCAGCTTTAAGTACAATTGGTAGGAGTTCTATCAAAATGATCATCGTCAAGTAAGCTTAGATATTCATCGAATCATTTGACGCTTGATCCATGCTTCCATATTGTGCGAGCAATGTAGGTAAACTTGTGTTCTCACATATATAGTCTCCTAGAGTAACAGTATTGTTCAAAGAATTATTGTGACAGTACTATGCTTTATTCATGGTTTCTTCTTGTGTTTGATATATTCTGGAATAAAGAAAATAGTATCTTACCTAACCTTAGAATTTGCTATTTCAGTTTGATGTATTTCCTCTTTATTGCACAGTTAGATGCCAAAGAAATTTAAAATAACCATTGCATAATAACCTTTATGGTTTTCTTTTCTTATTACCACCCTGAAGATATTTTCCTATGTTGCAGGATCCAAAACTATAGGATATTGATACAGACGCGATACAAATATGAATCCAGATATGGGATTCACACATTTTTAGATAGGTACAAAAGTAGTTACCTATGTTGCATGAATATGGGCATGAGCACGTACATCATTTTGTTGTACTTGTACAATATAGATATTTTCATATTCAACCTCTAATTTCATCAAGTTAAGTGCATACTACTATGTTGTCGATATTTACTTTCTTTACCGGATAAGAACTTGGTAGTCATATTGCTTGGATACACCTGGATATGCTCTGGATACATCTTAACACTTGCAAATACAATCCCAACACTTGAGGAAAGGCATTGGTATAACTATGCAATGCATACAATTCCAACACTTGAGATAGCACAGGTTGGGTATGACTGGCATTTGAAACCCGTTAACAGTAACACACATACACATTACATATATATCCATGTTCTTGTGCCAGATTTTGGAGAATTGCCATGTTAGTTCATAGAATCCCTCATGGTCTTATATCAATTCTTCTCACCTTTGTCATTTGAAATATATAGCATTTGGGTGCCAGATTTTCTAAGACTGGGTACATGTCTTATGCCTTTTTTTATTTATGTAAACTTATTTTATGTCAAATTCATTTCATCAAACCAGATATTTGGATACTGGACCAGGGTGTGGTGGATCCAGGATGGTCTTTTTCCCTGGGCAACATGTCAGTGAGAAGATATGCAAAAGGGTAAAATTTCCAGGCTGGTATGAAATGAATTTTAAAGGTTCAAATTGTTTCAAGTTTCTATAATGATTCGGATACAGGTTCACTGGTTCAGCTTGGGCATCCTTTCTTCACGGGTGGGGCAACTTGCTTTGCATGTACTGGTAAGTTCCTTTGTGTTTGAAGCTATTTCTGCCGAAAACATAATTTTGTAGCGATTCCAGTTCCTGAACTTTTGCTTATTTGGCAGCCTCAATAGTATCAGCAAGGAATTTTTCTTCGCAGCAACACTCGGCTTTCTTACATGGCTAGGTTTCTTCCTTTACCCTTTTAACTTTACTTGCATTTTCACTGTGGACATAAGCTTTAATTCCATCTTCTTAATTGTTCAGAAGAATATGCATGACTAGTGATTGCATTATCTTCTTGGTCAGCAATTATCTACATATTCTGTTTACCATGTGAGATATAGGTATACATAGGAACAAGAAATTCTATAAAATCTATACCCAAAACTAGAAGCAATATTTTTAGAGTTATAAGCAGTAATCTGAATCCTCAGTTTGGTGCTTGATTTTATTTCATTCTCAGTTAGTATTCCAGTATCTTCTGGAAATTTATGGATATGTCATGTAATCAGTTGACTGAAAATTTATAGAACATCAGAATTATTGGTACATTTATATGCATGAATGTTTATTTCTTTATACCAGGTATTCATTATTTGGTGGTGTATATATAGAGGCCAATTTGCTCTAATTAAATTAATTTGGTCCCATTAATGATGTTCTTGAACCATTGAACACATGAAACATAATCATCTGTAAAATGTACCTTTATATTGTGGTTGTTGTTGGGACGCAGGATAACTGTTCTGTTGCTAGCTTCTTTCTCCAACTATACCTTATATTGTCTTTTGTTTTGATAGACGGTGAAGGAAATCGAAACGTCCTCATTCCTTCAGGATACTGTTCTATTTCTTCCCTTTTAAAGGCATTGGCGTCGTTGTAATTGATTTTTTTCTTGCAAAATCTCTGCAATAGTTTTTTATGGTTTCTATATAATGTTAAGATTGTTCCCATTTTCATGAAAACTCTTTTCTAAGGGATTATTCTGTCAAGCTTGCTCCAGATATGGGACAAATACCTGATCCCTATCATGACCTAGTTTGTTTTACTCCTTTCTCTTGATATGTCATGATTAGATTTGATTTTTAGGCCTGACAATTATATGGACTGATTTGGTTGTCTTCTTTTTTTTCTCAGGATTTCACTGGGTGTTCCGGCTGTCGTTGATCTTTCATGATTATTGGTTATGTGGCCAAGTTTTGATGTGGACAATTTTGGTAGTTGTATATATATATATATATATATATATATATATATATATATATATATATATATATATATTTGGATATTCTATTTTGAGAATGTAATGAAGGTGTTGATATGTACTCTATTTTGAGAAATGTAATAAAGATGGTGATATATAATGTTAATTTAATTTTTAGGCCTGACAATTATATGGACTGATTTGGATATGCTAATTTGAATAGTATAAAGTGTTATAAATGTGCTGCATTGAGCCTATACATATTATCTATTCATGACGTTTTAAAATTGTTCTGAATTGTGCACTATATATTAACTATTCATAACGCTTTTATATAAACTATTCATGACGGTTTCTTTATGACGCTTTTAAAAAACATTTATAACACCCGTTTTCATAACGGTTGCTTTGAGAAAAAAAAAAGCGTCATGGTTTGTCATTAATGACGCTTTTTAGCCGTCATTAAAAGGGTTTTTTGTTGTAGTGAATATTCGTAAATTCGTGTTGTGACAAAATGCAAATGAATGTTGTTGTGAATACCTGCAAATAGAACAACTTACTGCCGCCGTCTCACAACGGTGCAGGCTGGGCATGATCCGATTCGACCCAACAATTTGGGATCGGATCGTGACAGGGAGGATAGAGCGAGGCCGACCAGAGGAGAGGGATGGTGGCCGGCCAGCGGAGGGAGGAAGGGGCGAGTCGAGGGGGGCCGACTGGCAGAGGGAGGAGGGGGCTGGCCACCGCTGGTGGGGAAGTGAGGGCATTTTGGGTATTTTTTAGAAAAGTCATTAATAATCTTTTCTACCGGCTAATAGACATAGGAACTTTTTTGCTGACGCGAAAAATCTAAGGAAAGGTCAATTGCTTTAGTTTTCTAACGAGTCTTATTTTGCTTCGGAAGCAAATCTATGGAGGATTTTTTTTTTTTTCACTCTCTCTCTCTCTCTCAAAATACACCCCTAGGTAGGAGGTTCTGGGTTCGATCCTCTAACAACTTCCTGGTGGAGTTCAGAGAAAAAATAAATACTTAATACTATCAAAGTTTCATACGATTTCATTTACTTCTCAGTAGATTTTATCATGTTATAAACATCAATCTTTTACCCCAAAAAGATTGGATAAACCAAGAAGGATGGAGATCATACATGGATCCGAAACCGAGCTGTAAGTTCACCATCTTGGATTCCCCATCCACAAGAGACCTCACGTCCAGAAAGATATAGGAGAACTCATTGAGCATGACACGTAGGTTGTCGTCCATGTCATCGCTTATTAGTCGCTCAGCTTTTGCGGGCTATCTGCGTAAATTAGCGACGACACTGACGACGGATCTGCAACACAAGGTTTGTCGCTTAGTCGTCGCTAGTTAGCTATAAACTGGATGCATCGCCCATTTGCCGTCGTTGTGTATTTTTGTAATGGTTGACTATATTATGTAAACTCATTTTGTCTAAAGAGAGTAAGAGGTTATATATATGTATCCTACAATTCCTACATAGAACAACATTATTGGCTTACTCTGGTATAAGCTTTTTTTTTCTCTGGGCTTTTTTAATTAAGATGCAATTAACTTGAATTCCGAATTAAAGATGTACAGAACACTATGTGAAATTAATCAAACCAAAATCTTGATTAACTAAATCTCGCCACAGATATTGTCATTATCTATGGGGATTCCATCCAAGTACAATCTTATGTTACAATTACAAGAAGTTGAAGGAAATAGGAAGATACATACATTACTTCTCTCATATAGTTCTCCCCCTCCTCCTTAATTAGGCTTAATTTCCTATACCAATTCATCTAGCAATGCCTATGCTATACACTCCTGATTCATCGAACGGGTTCATGAGCTCGGTCGGTTGCCATCTCTCGAGTTCGACTTGTCTAGGATAGACCACATCACCTGAACATCTTCGTACGCACACGCCATCACCTCACCTTGAAGCTTCATCCCTGCAGGGAGATCATGTGCTGCATGCATGCATGTAACGACCAACTACAAATCGAGCTAGAATGATTAAAGGATTTATTTGTATAAGGATATCAGGTTTAGAACCTAATTAGACTTCGGATACTAGATTTGTCCGTTGGTGGATTTGGGTACTCGAAATTTTTTAATGACGAATATTCGTCATTAAAAGACATGAAAGTCCAATTTCGTCACTAAAATGTGTCACTAAAAAAATTCGAATATTCAAATCCATCGACAAATACAGTATCCAAAGTCTAATTAGTTTTAAACCTGGTACCTTATACAAAATAATACATAAATATTAAAACATATATATACTAACCTTGTTGGGACTTCTTGTCCCTATGAGGGTTGAGAAGGATGCCAACTTTTTTGAAAGGAGTGGCAATGGTGCGAACCCAAGAACCCATGAAGTAGTGATGACGACGAAGAGGACGACGACGACGGTTAATGAGCTAGTTAGTCTGTGATGAAATTAAATATGATGGTCAGCTAGGGTTTATATATATACACGTACATAGAGTTGAGAGAATGTGGGAGATGAGTGGGACTTTGTGGTCATGAGGGGGGCAAGATCCGTAAGATGAGGTCTCTAAACATATATGCAAGTTGAGAGGGTTGGCACATGCATCACATTATTCCTCCATGTCATTTTCCAACACACAAAAATGCTTCCTGTCTATAGTTTTCCTCATTTTGTTAGCACCAAAACTGCCACTAAATTTTGTTCTCTTCAAAAAGATCTTCTTGTCTCCTCATATTGATCCCCTTCTTTTCTTTTCTTTTACCTATACACACAGATTAGATATCTATAAACCTAATTTGACCAACTATATATATATATATATATATATATATATATATATATATATATATATATATATATATATATATATATTCACCTTGTAATTTTGTTATTTGTTCCTGATTGTGCTATAACGGCAATACTTTCATAGATTGGAAAAGAAAAATGAGGTATATAAAGTATGTCAATATTAATTATGTCCTAATCCTATTCTTCCAAAAGATCCAATATTTCGTCCTATGTATTAGTTATTATAAGTAGGGGTGCAACTCGGGCGGGCCAAACCCGAGCCCGATCGGGTAAACCCGTTAATGGGTTGGGTTAGGGTTGAAGATACTCGGGTTCGGGCTCGGATTTGGGTTAAAATATTTGAACCCGATCAAAAATCGGGTTGGGCTCGGGTTCATGTGTCGGGTTACCCGAAGAACCCGAAACCCAACTTTTATATATATATATATATATATATATATATATATATATATATATATATATATATATATATAAACTTTTTAAATAAAAAGTTTAAATCCTAAATTTCTTTCCTCAAACTCTTCAACTCCTTATCCTAAATCTTATTTCAGTTTGTATTTTGTAATGATCAAGACTTGATTGTTATTTGATTATGTGTCTAATATTACTTTTGTTTAAAATTATTTCAAATATTATATTAGAACCCGATAAACCCGATGTACCCGACCCAACCCGAGTTCAACCCGATCCTCCGGACTCGGTCTTGGGCTTCATATGTGGAACCCGAGGTCGGGTCGGGCTCGGACTCAGGCTAGGCTTATGATTCACCGGGTTGGGCTCGGGTTGACCTCAAGCCCGACCCAACCCGCCCGAGTTGCACCCCTAATTATAAGCCCCATATTTCCACCTATCTTTATACCTTTGTTAAGTACATGGATATCCAACATGCAAGAAGTACAACTTGCTGCGAATACATTATAACTCAACATGCAGTAAGTGCCACTTTTAGATTTTCAATAAGTTACATCTATCCAAACAGTCCCTAAGAGAAACAAAGCGAATCCGTGCCATCCGAGGAGTCAGTAGAGCAAAGTGTTCCGAAGTTCTTCGTCGAACTTGCTGGTTCCTGTACGCTGATCGTGTGGGACGAATCTAGCTTTGAGCGCCGGTGATCATTCACCCCAGCATGCTATTTTCTCATTCCATCCTTTTTCATCTTCTGTTCATCCACTTGCTACTCGTTCTAAACGAGTACAATTCTGATCTAATCAGAAATTGTCTGTGGAATTTTTATTGCTGCTGCTACGAATTCATTTGTACCTTATTCGAAGTGCTACATTTGAGTTTCTCTCTTAAAGTCCTCGAGTATCTCTGTCGTGCACCTTCTTTGAAGTGTTGCCAAAATCAATTTTCTATCGAAAAATCACGTCCCGGGACTAACAGTTTTTAGTTTTTTCATCTTTATTTTTAAACATTTTTTTTATTTTTTTTATTTTTTTTCAAATAAGTTTTTTTTCAGAAATATTTATATATATATTCACAAAACACGAAAACAAATAATTTTTCAGAAAATTTATACTAATAATTTAGTTTTCAAAAATATAAATTTTCGGTTATAATGTATTTATGCGTACCAAACATTCTTAATAACATGTGGTTAGCTAATAAAGTATCATTTTAGAATGGTTATTTACAGATAATTAATTAATATACCGTTAAACTATTTACTATAGATGTCTTCATCATTGTTGTTGGTTTCTCTCCAAATGATTGAGATTACATTACGTCAATACTTCAAACTTGTAGGGATAGGTTCGCCCACGTGACGTGGTCTGATCACCCAGCCACTTGCAATGGACCATTATAGATTCTTCAATCCAATTATGTGACAAATACAATACAACAGAATTTTATAACTGTCAAAATTTGGACGGTTTTGAGATATTTAGCAAAGGAACTCACACAATACTTAAAAATTAGAATTTGGATTTTCAAAATATTCGACGTTATTTTTTGGATCTTAAAATTATTGTTCACTTATCTGCATTAACAATAATTTTAAGACCCAACACTAATGTCCGACATTTTGAAGACCCAAACTTTAATATCAACTATTATATGAGATCATATTACTTAATAATCCTAAAATTAACAGTCCCTCAATAAATTAGAATCGCCAAAAGTACAAAACCGTTAACATTTTTGTTGTGTCCAGAGCCGACCCTGACACAGGACAGCTAGGGTGACCGTCGAGGACCTACGGATCACTGAGGGTCCAAAAAAAATAGTTTAAAATAAACATGTTACTAATTTTGTATCTAAAATAAATAAAAAATGGGCCCTTTTTGATACAAAGTTATTATGATGTAGTGGTTGGTTAGTATGTTAAACGTGTATACTAAATGTCATGAGATCAATTCTTGGTGGTAACGATTCACTTTTATTTTAGTTTTTAAATATTTTTTATATTATTTATGGGACTCTATTTTAAAAGTTGACAGGTCCTAATTGTGCCTTTAGACTCGAACAAGTTATGCCTACCAAAAATATAAACCTTTAGCTAATTAATTAGGACGTTGCTACATGGACCGTGCTTTTGGTCTACAGTTTGGCCTACAATTTATGTGACAGTCTACCATTAGTAGATCTACCGACGATGGTTCCCACGTGAATAGAAAAGACGAATGGGATTCGGCACACTCACATTTATCATATCCGAATTAATTAATATCTCAACGCAGCGCTGTAATATTCGTGGTGTTCACTGGGCCGGTTCGGCCCGGGCCCGCCCGTGGACCGGACCGGCCCGCCCCCCTATAAGCCCGGACCGGTCCGCCGTGGGCCCGAACCGGCCCGGCCCCCCACGCTCATTCGGTTCGGGTCGGGCCCCCCCCCCCCCCAGCCCGAGCCCGGCCCGGCCCGGACCGGTCTTATTTTTTTTTTTTTTTATTAAATAGGCCCGGCCCGGCCCGCTGGGACCGGTCCAGCTGCAGCCGACCGTTGGAGGCCTTTTTTTTTTTCAAAGTTTTGACCGTTTGGGGGGGGTTCTTTTACCAAAATACCCCTCCCATATAGCCGTTATTAAAACGTTGGGAGGGGTATTTTGGTCTTTTTTGGCCTAAAATTACCAAAATAACCCCAAAAAATTCCTATAAATAGCCCAAAAATTCCATTTTTCAAACACAACTCATTCCTCACAAATTCTCTACATCTCTCTACGGTGCTCTGGTGTTCTACGACTTTCCCTCCCCGGTGCTCTACGGCTTCCCGATCTCGCTCCCAACTCCATTCCGGCTCTACGGCTTCCCGATCTTCCTCTCAATCTCTTACTTTCTTCTAACGTAGTTTACTTTATTTTATTTTATATATGGCTGGTGAAGGTTCAAACCCACCTGATCTTGCTGGACAGACTTACCATTATTTTAGTAATTTTTTTGACGGTAATGAAATTCCACCTGAGCAAGTAGCCACCCATCCGATTCCGGAGGGGTGCCAACCATCTCCTCCGGAAGTAGCTAGTACCACCCAACGTCCTGAAAAGAAAAAAAGGTCTAAGTATTGGGATTATTTTACTATAATTTTTGAAACTAATCCTGATGGTTCGTTTGTTTTAGATGCCAAGGGGGAACCGAAACCGTACAAGGCGCAATGCAAGAAATGTTGCAACCAGTACGCATGGAAGAAGGGCGGTGGCACCGGGACTATATCCAGACACTACGACACTTGCTACGGGAAGGACACACTTCAAGCGTCCCAAACCCAAATAAGCTTCGGCGCCACCGGTTCTTCAATTGGTAACTTTACTTATTCAGCTGCTAGACATAAAATCGAATTAACTAAACATATTATTCGTGACGAACTTCCTTTCACGACGGGTGAAAGCGAATCTTTACGAGATTATGTATCACTTTCTCTAAACCCCTCCTTTACTAAAGTGAGTAGGCAACAAGCTCGAAAGGAGGCCATTCGTCTCTTCAACGAGCAGAAAGCCGCTTTGAAAGCGGATTTTGAAATATTAGTAAGTTAGCTATTACTTCTGATATTTGGACTACTAAATGGAGTTATGCTTATATTTGTATTACTGCACACTATATAGATGCACAATGGATGTTGCAAAAACGCATCATCTGTCTTAAACTTATAGAATGTCCACACACGGGCGCTGTAATTTCAAGTGAGATTTCAAGACACGTGCGTGAATATGATATTCACGCTAAAAATTTTTCTGTCTCTTTGGACAATGCATCAAACAACAATGCTGCTATGTCTTCTTTGTCAGTAATTTTTAAGCCTATTTTAGAAGGTAGACTTATGCATGTTAGGTGTGCTTGCCATATAATTAACTTAGTTGTTAAAGAATGTTTAAAAAATTTTGAACCGCATTTAGACACTCTACGACAGTGCTTGCTCCACCTAAACTCGTCTCCAAGTAGACAACAAAGTTTTGCATGCACTTGCGCACATTTTGGTATGACTTTTAGAAGATTTGTGAAGGATATACCAACTAGGTGGAACTCCACCTACTTGATGTTGAAATCTGCAATTCCTTTTAAGAGTGCTATTACATATTATTGTACTTCGGATGCCACCTTTGACTATCAGGTTACTGATGATGATTGGGTAGCAGCTGAAAGTGTTTGTAAATTTTTAGAAGTTTTTTACAATGCTACATTAACTCTTTCTGGTATTTATTATCCCACATCTTGCTTAGCTTTACGTGAACTTTGTAACATGTCTTATTTATTTTCTAAATATAGAGATTATCCAAATTTTGAAATTGCGGTGAGAAATATGGAAGCCAAATTCAGGAAATATTGGGGCGAAGTACCTCTTTTATATTGTTTGGCTTCCATATTTGATCCTACAATCAAATTGGATGACGTAGAGGTTTTATTAGAAGGATATGGAGAATATATGGGTATAGACGTTTCTGACATGAAGGCAGAAGTTAAAGTGGCTTTGGACAGGTTAGTTATACTGTACGAAGAAGGAGCAACGTCGACCCGACCAACTCAGGGGGGGCTAGTAGTAGCTCCTGCTTGACGTCTAAGCTATCAGCAGCCGGTCGCATACTACAAAGGAAGAAACAAAAGCAATCTTCCCAACCTACTCAAGAGTTGTCTGCTTACCTTAACTCTTATCAAGACGAAGATGAGACTCCAGATCACTTCGCCGTTTTAGAATGGTGGAAGAGACACGACAAGAGATTTCCTGTGCTTTCTAACATAGCACGTGATCTACTGATGGTCCCGGTGTCGACGGTAGCATCGGAGTCCTGTTTTAGTGCAAGTTCGAGGATGTTGAGCGATAGGAGGAGCCGCTTGAAGTCCGATATTCTGGAAGCAATCGTGTGCGTACAAGATTGGATGAATGCCGATAAAAGAACACAAAACCAGAAAGATGAAGAAGATCATGACATCCACGAGCTGGATTTGGAATCGCTTTTATTGCATGAAGGCGAACAACAATGAGGCTACGGTGCAAGGTATCAGGTATGTACGTTTAAACTTATACATTTCAATTTTAAATTTTAACTTATACTTTCAAAAACTATTTTTTTTTTTTACTTATACTATTCAAATTTTTAATTTTAACTTATACTATTCAAATTTTTTAACTTATACTTTCAAAAACTATTTTTTACTTTTAAAAAAAAAAATATTTTTTAACTCCGCCTATGCCAAACAAGCATTTGCCGGTCCCAAGCCCGGATAAAGGAAGAGGGAGAAATATTTTTTTAAAATTTTTATAAATTTTTATAAATATTTGTAATCTTTGTATAAAATTTTTTTGTATAAACATTTCTATATATTTGTATAAACATTTGTATTACAAACTATTACTAAATTATAAACATTTTTGTATTACTAAATTATAAACATTTATATACATATTTTGTATAAACATTTTATAAACATTTGTATTAAAAAGAAAACATTTTATAAACATTTTATAAACATAAAATTATAAACATTTTATAAATATTTTGTATAAACATTTTATAAACATTTAAGTTACAAATTTTTAAATTTAAAATACAAAAGAAAATGATTAAAATACCAAATTAAAAACAAAAACTGTAAAAAAAAAACTGTAAAAAAAATAATAATAATATAATTCAAAAACCGGGCCGGTCCGGTTAAACCGGCCCGAACCGTCCAAGCTCGGACCGGCCCGACCCTATAATGTCCGGTCCTCTGGACCGGGCTGGGCCCATCGAAAGAAAACCGGGCCGGACTAAGCCCGGACCGAAAATCAAAGTGGGCCGGTCCTGGACCGACCCGAAACCGGTCAGGCCCGCAGCCTTCGGACCGTGGGCCGGCCCGGACCGGCCCGATAACAACTCGATGTAATATATATGTCATAGTTGATATTTCCTTCACACGAACCTCTTATGTTCCTTCTATTCCTGTTTGAGTAATCAGACATGACAGCTTGTCATTATGATAAAATTCGTTCATAGATGACAAATTACGTATTGTAGATGACCATCTACATCAGAATAATTATTTCCTTAAGCACTTCTTCTACTTGATATCCCAACCTATAAGCATTGCAACAGAATTAGCCTCTTTTCCGAAAAGTTGAATAATTTGTGAATTAAATCCATAAGCAATATATGCATGACTTATTTGCCCCAACTACAGAACCGGGAATTCGAGCCGTCTACTAGAGCTGTCAAGACAGGCCGGTGGGACGGGTCGGTCCGTAATCCACCATTTGACGGGACGGGGCGGGCCGACCCACCATTTTGGCGGACTGAAAAATTTTCAACCTAGTCCAACCCACCGGCGGGCCGCGGGATAGGTGTGAAGCTCATGACTTTTATTTTATTTTTAATGTCTATGTTTTATATTGTTTGGTGAGCCTTTTATTTTTACTCCATAACTTAAGCCTTGGTACCCAAAACCCGAAGCCCAAAACCCATTAGACTTACCCATTATCTCACTCCCCGGTTCTTTCTCAGATCCGCTCTCCATGCCCACGTCCTCTCCTTTTTCATCTCACGTAACATTTCTTAGAAGATCAGAAACCTCACAGAATGTTCACAATCCCATTTTCCACAAAAAAAATCAATAACTTCCTCCTCCCTCCACCAAATTCAAATCCGAGACCACCACCGCGCTCCCCTTGCCGCCCTCTTCGATTCCAGACCCCACTCCCCCACCATCCGAGCCTGTCCCCGGCGCCTCCCGCGCGCTCTCCGCCGGCGCCGTCGTCTCCCGCACGTGCTCCGTCGCTGCGTGTCTTTTCCACGTGTCCGTCCGTGTGCGCGCACGTGTCCGTGCTCGTCATCCCGACGTCATTCTGAGTCTGAGGCCTCCCCTCGGTACTCCTTCGTGCAAGTTTGGGTAAACTCTTCTTATTTTTCTCTGTCATTTTCTTCACAGAAATCCATTTGTCATTCTGGCCGTAGAGTATATCCTGTAGATTATTATTTTGGTTCTGTATAATTGTTTTATTAGGTTCTGTGGTTTAATATTTTAGCTTTCCGTGTTATAATTAGCAATGTGGTAATAATATACATATTAGGAAACTTTACACATTTGATATTAATTGATTTATGGATTAACCTTATAAATTTAAAATATGGTTTAAATGATTTAATTGGTTTAAATTAAAGTTAGGATTATCTTTTAATTTAATGTTAAGTTGTAGAGATTTTTAAACCAAATAATAATTTAATATTTTGTTTACAAAATATTAGTTAAATAAATATTCGTTTAAAAGTTATTATCTTTAAAATAAAAGTTTGGTTAAGTAAATAGTATAAAAAATTAGATTTCATTAAATGATTATATATATATATATATATATATATATATATATATATATATATATATATATATATATATATATATATATATATATATATATATATATATATATATATATATATATGTTTTCCTTTTAAAGATGATTTCTGATCAAGAATGTTTTATAAGGATAATTAATATAATAAAAACTAATATTTATTTAAAAAAGTTATATTGGTAATGGTATTTAATATTAAAACCCGAAAACCTTTTTTATTAACTTTAAACCAATATTTTGGTAAGAAAACGTATTTTTGTGTATTTATTATTATCTATGTTTAAAGGTAATTTTCTACATAATTTATGAAATGTCTAAAAGACATATTTTATGAAAATTATTCTGATTAAAAAAATTCTATTTTAAAATGTTATTTAAATAAAAACTATTTTCTTACGAAAATTACTAATTACGAGAAATTCGCTTTAAAGTATTTTTTCTATTTATTAATTTGTTGTAAGGGCATAAGTCCAGTTTTTCTTTATTTTTCTGTGAGCCTGTATTGTGTAGCTTAGATTTTTCTATTTCTTTTCTGGGTTGGTTATTTGCGTAGCTAGACCTATAAATTATAATTGGGTATTAATTATTTTGTACAAAATTAATAAAATTTTCTCATATTAAGTTAATGAATAAAGATTCCTAATAATTTAAACAACTTCATGTTTTCTCACTTAAAAACCACTTAGTTTTATATATATTATTAAAAATACAAAGTCTTCCCAATTAAAGTGTAATTGCTATTTTTTTCAATAAATCAATAATCGGTTATTCCGTAAATTGATAACCAATATATTTACGACGTTAGACGGATTTCGTTAGATTAATTAAATAACTTAAAAGCTGACTAGGGTCTGTTTTTAGAAATTGCAACTAGCACACATAGATTTGGCTCATTTATGTTTCTAAGTCAGGATTCTCAATTTTAGGGTTTTGAGGACGTATTTGACTTTCTCCCCAGGTACCGACATCATGTTCCAGTCAGCAAGTTAGGGTTATGTTTTCTTGCATTTTATTTAGTAATTGTCATGTTACATACTTAAACCACATTACTACACGGAACCCTCTCCTAGGGTTCAAATATTGATTGATATTGATTGTGGGAATATTTGGGAAATAGTGTAGCGTTTATGACCAATACCCCTCATATTGCATATTATTATTGTGCGAGCTTATCCCTCTTACACACGGGGTGTTGCCAAAGTCCCCCTTGGAGGACGCAGAACCAGAGGCTGATGAACCGACCGTTTAGCTAGTTGTTTTTCTCGTTATCTAGTTTATTTGTGTTGGAGTTGCAAATTTTGGTTTCAGTATTTTATTTCAGTACCTTCAGTTTCAGTTTGTACTTTTCAATTGTTGAATAAAAAGTTTTTAAATATTCGTAAATTCGTGTTGTGACAAAATGCAAATGAATGTTGTTGTGAATACCTACAAATAAAATAGCTTACTGCCGCCGTCTCACAACGGTGCAGGCTGGACATGATCCGATTCGACCCAACAATTTGGGATCGTGTCGTGACACTAGGCGGGTCGGCCTGCTTAATTTTTTTTAATTTTTTAATTATTGTTTAGTTTCTTAAAAGAAAAAAAATCATATATATAATATTTTCTACTCACTCTCATATGCATCAAATTACAAGTAAAATACAAGAAACATTATAATAGTAGATATTTCTTTAAAACACATTCATTCATGTAAATAGACGATCAAATTTAATATTTTATACGTCATTACTTGCATTAAATGAGAATTTTTATCATTTATAATACATATCTCATATATGTGCTAAATAAAAAAATAAAAAAATTTATAAAAAAATAGATGGCGGGCCAACCCACTTGGCCCGCGGGCTAACCACCGCGGGGCGGACTACTAGCGGGCCAGCCCACCTAGGCCCGCCTGTTTGGCGGGCTCCTAAATGCTCGGTCCAATCCACCTTTTTGGCGGGCGGGACGGGCCGGCCCAACGGACTTAGTCCATTTTGGCAGCTCTACCGTCTACAGCAGAACCAGGAATTCGAGCCGTCTACATTATGACAAAATAAGCCAAAGGACTGTTGTATGTGGGTTGGATAGTTGGACTACGCTGAAATGAGAGTTAGAGTAAGTTGAAATAAATTTGGACTATGTTAAAATTTGGATTGGAGTGCGGATTGGTGTCATGTGAAAATAAATAACGAATTTTAATTGGACTAGAGCCCACGTTAGCCCATGTATACTTCCTCCCTTGATTTGCCCATTCACAATTGTGTAAGTCATATAATTCACATAAACTCAGTACAGAATATGGATAATTCGTGAACAAATTGTATCTCAAAAGAACGAGTAAATGGGTCGTCTCTTCTCGCTTTCTCCACTAGCACGATGGAAATGACACCCAAGTCATGGTGTTCATTGGGCCGGTCTAGCCCGGGCCCGCCCGTGGATCGGACCGGCCCGTCCCCCTAAAAGCTCGGACCGGCCCGCTGTTGGCCCGAACCGGCCCGGCCCCCCACTCCCATCCGGTTCGGGTCGGCCCCCCCCTCCAGCCCGAGCCCGGCCCGGCCCGGACCGCTCCTTTTTAAAAAAAAAAAAAACAGGCCCGGCCCGCTGGGACCGGTCCAGCCGACCGTTGGCTGATTAATTTGAATTTTTTTTTTCAGATTTGACCATTGGTGGGGGGGGGGGGGGGTTTCTTCTACCAAAATACCCCTCCCATATAACCGTTATTAAAACGTTGGGAGGGGTATTTTGGTCATTTTTGGCCTAAAATTACCAAAATAATCCCAAAAAATTTCTATAAATAGGCCAAAAATTCCATTTTTCAAACACAAGTCATTTCTCACAAATTTTCGACATTTCTTTACGGTGCTCTGGTGCTCTACTGCTTTCCCTCCCCGGTGCTCTGGTGTTCTACGACTTTCCCTCCCCGGTGCTCTACGGCTTCCCGATCTCCCTCCCAACTCCATTCCGGCTCTACGGCTTCCCGATCTTCCTCTCAATCCCTTACTTTCTTCTAGCGTAGTTTACTTTATTTTATTTTATATATGGCTGGTGAAGGTTCAAATCAACCTGATCTTGCTGGACAGACTTTCCAATATTTTAATAATTTTTTTGATGGTACTGAAATTCCACCTGAGCAAGTAGCCACTAATCCGATTCCGGAGGGGTGCCAACCATCTCCTCCGGAAGTAGCTAGTACAACCCAACGTCCTGAAAAGAAAAAAAAGGTCTAAGTATTGGGATTATTTTACTTTGATTTTTGAAACTAATCCTGATGGTTCGTTTGTTTTAGATGCCAAGGGTGAACCGAAACCGTACAAGGCGCAATGCAAGAAATGTTGCAACCAGTACGCATGGAAGAAGGGCGGTGGCACCGGGACTATATCCAGACACTACGACACATGCTACGGGATGGACACACTTCAAGCGTCCCAAACCCAAATAAGCTTCGGCGCACCGGTTCTTCAATTGGTAACTTTACTTACTCAGCTGCTAGGCATAAAACCGAATTAACTAAACATATTATTCGTGACGAACTTCCTTTCACGACGGGTGAAAGCGAATCTTTACGAGATTATGTATCACTTTCTCTAAACCCCTCCTTTACTAAAGTGAGTAGGCAACAAGCTCGAAAGGAGGCCATTCGTCTCTTTAACGAGCAGAAAGCCGCTTTGAAAGCGGATTTTGAAAATATTAGTAAGTTAGCTATTACTTCTGATATTTGGACTACTAAATGGAGTTATGCTTATATTTGTATTACTGCACACTATATAGATGCACAATGGATGTTGCAAAAACGCATCATCTGTCTTAAACTTATAGAATGTCCACACACGGGCGCTGTAATTTCAAGTGAGATTTCAAGACACGTGCGTGAATATGATATTCACACTAAAAAAATTTCTGTCTCTTTGGACAATGCATCAAACAACAATGCTGCTATGTCTTCTTTGTCAGTAATTTTTAAGCCTATTTTAGAAGGTAGACTTATGCATGTTAGGTGTGCTTGCCATATAATTAACTTAGTTGTTAAAGAATGTTTAAAAATTTTTGAACCCCATTTAGACACTCTGCGACAATGCTTGCTCCACCTAAACTCGTCTCCAAGTAGACAATAAAGTTTTGCATGCACTTGCGCACATTTTGGTATGACTTTTAGAAGATTTGTGAAGGATATACCAACTAGGTGGAACTCCACCTACTTGATGTTGAAATCTGCAATTCCTTTTAAGAGTGCTATTACATATTATTGTACTTCGGATGTCACCTTTGACTATCAGGTTACTGATGATGATTGGGTAGCAGCTGAAAGTGTTTGTGAATTTTTAGAAGTTTTTTACAATGCTACATTAACTCTTTCTGGTGTTTATTATCCCACATCTTGCTTAGCTTTACGTGAACTTTGTAACATGTCTTATTTATTTTCTAAATATAGAGATTATCCAAATTTTGAAATTGCGGTGAGAAATATGGAAGCCAAATTCAGAAAATATTGGGGTGAAGTACCTCTTTTATATTGTTTGGCTTCCATATTTGATCCTACAATCAAATTGGATGGCGTAGAGGTTTTATTAGATGAATATGGAGAATATATGGGTATAGACGTTACTGACATGAAGGCAGAAGTTAAAGTGGCTTTGGACAGGTTAGTTATACTGTACGAAGAAGGAGCAACGTCGACCCGACCAACTCAGGGGGGCTAGTAGTAGCTCCGGCTTGGCGTCTAAGCTATCAGTAGCCGGTCGCATACTACAAAGGAAGAAACAAAAGCAATCTTCCCAACCTACTCAAGAGTTGTATGCTTACCTTAACTCTTATCAAGACGAAAATGAGACTCCAGATCACTTCGCCGTTTTAGAATGGTGGAAGAGACACGACAAGAGATTTCCTGTGCTTTCTAACATAGCACGTGATCTACTGATGGTTCCAGTGTCTACGGTAGCATCGGAGTCCTGTTTTAGTGCAAGTTCGAGGATGTTGAGCGATAGGAGGAGCCGCTTGAAGCCCGATATTTTGGAAGCAATCGTGTGCGTACAAGATTGGATGGCTGCCGATAAAAGAACACAAAACCAGAAAGATGAAGAAGATCATGACATCCACGAGCTGGATTTGGAAGGTATTAGGTATGTACATTTAAACTTATACATTTCAATTTTAAATTTTAACTTATACTTTCAAAAACTATTTCTTTTTTTTACTTATTCTATTCAAATTTTTAATTTTAACTTATACTATTCAAATTTTTTAACTTATACTTTCAAAAACTATTTTTTACTTTAAAAAAAAACATTTTTTAACTCCGCCTATGCCAAACAAGCATTTGCCGGTCCCAAGCCCGGATAAAGGAAGAGGGAGAAATGTTTTTTTTAATTTTTATAAATTTTTATAAACATTTGTAATATTTGTATAAACATTTGTATATATTTGTATAAACATTTATATACATATGTTGTATAAACATTTATATGCATATGTTGTATAAACATTTTATAAACATTTGTATTAAAAAGAAAACATTTTATAAACATTTTATAAACATATTTTGTATAAACATTTTATACATATGTTGTATAAACATTGTATAAACATTTTACTAAATTATAAACATTTATATACATATGTTGTATAAACATTTTATAAACATTTGTATTAAAAAGAAAACATTTTATATAAACATTTTCTAAACATATTTTGTATAAACATTTTATAAATATTTGTATAAACATAAAATTATAAACATTTTATAAATATTTTGTATAAACATTTTATAAACACTTAAGTTACAAATTTGTAAAATTAAAATACAAAAAAAAAAAATGATTAAAAAACCAAATTAAAAAAAAAACTGTAAAAAAAAATTCAAAAACCCGGGCCGGTCCGGTTAACCCGGCCTGAACCGGCCCGAACCGCCCAAGGCCCGGACCGGCCCGTGGTCCGGTTCAACCCGGACCGACCCTATTTCTGTCCGGTCCACTGGGCCGGGCTGGGTCCAGAGCTGCAAAACCGGGCCGGGCTTAGCCCGGACCGTAATTAACGCTGGGCCGGTCCTGGACCGGCCCGAACCCGGTCAGGCCCGCAGCCTTTGGACCGTGGGCCGGCCCGGACCGGCCCGAAAAAACCATGACACCCAAGAACGACACCCAAGAAGTACGGGAGTTGATGGATTTTGCATTCTTGGAAGTTATGACATGTACTTCGGAAAAGAGGCTTGGAAGTTGTGACGTAACGTATTTTACGTCGATATTACATTGTACATGTACTTCTTATTTATTTGTTTTACTTTCCATAAAATTGTTTCTCTCGAAGGAATTTTTTGGGTTTAATTGAACTAGAAATTGCTGAGAAATTCAATTTTGGGGTTAATTTTTATGAAAAATCTACCCGCATTATGGATTTTATGAAATGTCCAGAATTATATATTTTTACGTTAAGTATTCCAAGATTTCTTTTAGATGCTCTGTATTTACAAAATTAATACCATAACTATCCCTCCGCACAAACTCCGATTTGGATTGCGATTCTCGTCGTCTTCTTCTTCTTTTTTATGAGAGATCTGAATTCTATTGCTCTCACCTTCAGCAGAGATCGCAAAGATCGTTTGTAGTTCACCGTATTTTTTTTCAGTCGAACTCCGATCATCGCTCATCTTCTTCTTCTTCTTCTTTTTCTTCTTCTTTTCCGACAATTAGGTCAATTATGGAGAGAAGATCTTCTTCTTCTTTTTCATAAGAGTTAGCATCGTTTTGAAAGAAGAACGAAAACTTTTGAATCTTTATTCATGTCAAATTTCTTTCAACAAAACAAAAAAAAAAATAAAAAATTAGGTTTCTGTCAACTGTTCTCCGTCGATATAACACGAAGAATAGTCATTCTCATGCATTTTAACAAGGAGAACGCCATTCTCCGTGTAAATTAGGCATTCTCCCGTGTTTTAACATTTGAATGACCATTCTTCGTATCATTTAGCACGGAGAATGATCATTCTCCGTATAATTTAGCACGGAGAATGACATTCTCCGTATTAAATTACACGGAGAATGGTCATTCTCCTACGTTTTAACACTGGGAATGACTATTCTCCGTGTAAATTAACACAAAAAATGTCATTCTCCGTGTTTAACACGGAGAATGGCATTTAACACGGAGAATGGCATTCTCCGTGTTTCTAACACGAAGAATGACCATTCTCCTGCGTATTAACACTGGAATGACCATTCTCCGTGCTAAATTACACGGAAAATGACATTCTCCGTCTTAACACAGAGAATGGTCATTCTCCGTGTAAATTAAGACGGAGAATGCCATTCTCCGTGTTACTAACACAGAGAATGGTCATTCTCCGTATAAATTAAGATGGAGAATGCCAGCTCATGCGAAATTAACATTCTTCGTGTTCTAACACGAAGAATGGTCATTCTCCTGCATTTTATAGTTAGTTGAAACTTTGGATGACCATAACTTTTGACTGGAGGTCGAAACGAGGTCCGATTTGTCGCAAAATGAGCGTATATTCGAGGAGCCTGAGACTAACAATTATTTTGTTAGTCGGCCTTCCGAAATTTTAGAATCGCAAAAAAATGATATTTGGACCTCCGTTTTAGCACTTTTGCCGTTTGTCTCGGTCTTTCCGAAATTTTTCGACGAGTTTTTGAAATTTTTTGAAGAGAAAACCTATATTCGAAAATGAGCAGCGTATGGAAGAAGATGAAGTATCGAAACATTTTTTTAAGAGTAGTTTCGTGGGTGTTTTCAATAAATTAGAAGGAATGACAAAAAGATCATTCGGAACCCTCTTTATATATTTTTTGCTAATTCTGGGCACGCGATAAAATGTTATTGCGCGGTAGATTTTTTCATAAAACTTTTTCGTTTTTTGGACATTTCATAAATTTCCCCTTAATTGAATGCTACTTTTAGTATATTAGAGAATTAAACTTTCTAATACTCTAATTCAGACTAGGAAGCGCAAGCATATTAACTTAAATTGTGGTCCATATGTTGAAGACCCAAACTTTAGAGCCTCTTTACAATTGAAAGTCCAATCTACCTTTATTCTTTTAGCGGAAGAACAATAACATACCATTGGGGCTTTAATTTGGGTTCGGATCTAAAAATGAAATGAAAGAAGAAAAGAAAAAAACACGGGATGTTGTCAATGGAGTAATTAAAATAAAACCAAACTATTTAAGTTTAAATGTTTTTTTACTTATGAAATAATATATCTTTTTTCTTGAGACAGTTAATTCATATGGAAAATGGAGGAAAGAGAACAACTAGGAGTGAGCATTATCAAAACCAAGAACCGAACCGAATAAAAGATTCGGTTCGGTTTGAAAAAAGGTTCGATTTCGGATTTAAAAATATTAAAAATTTTAATTCGATTTTGGATAGTGGTTTTGTTCCAAAAATATGTACTTGTACAATTATTAAATATCCTTAATTTTATACATATTTTACAATTAAAAGTATGTATATTTTTATGTAATTTTGAAAACAACAATACTATGTTTGTGTATTAAAACTAAACCTTGATAATTTAACAAATTTGGTCCAATTTTAAAATACAACAAACATATGTATAAAAATTATAAAATTTTAATATAATTTAATCACAATCTCAACTTTTGTTTCGACCCACTAAACAATAAAAATAGTCCAGCCGAATAAACCGAATCGTTTATCGGTTCAGTTCAGTTTCGATTTGTCTAATTTCAGTTCAATTTTTTTATTTTTTAAATATTAATTTATTCGATTTTGACTATTACCATTCGGTTGAATTGAATAAACCAAATCTCAAAGCCCCTAGAACAAACACCACAATTATTCATGTCAAAACATTGTTTTGTTTTCCCTACTTTCCTAGTTACATCTCCCTCTTCACATGGAAGGACATGAAAGTTTGGGCATGTTAATGGAAAGTAAATTTTTTAAAAAAAACACTATTCATTTGTTCTAGCTATCTGCTTAATTCTAGAAAATATTCATGCATATCTGAATCGAATCACCATATATTTACATGCTTAGAGCTGGTTAGGATTGCAATTATATTTCATCCCAACTTTGTCGTGCCAAAAGCAATAGGAAAATCAAACGGCTTGCATTCCAGAATCCAGATGAATGTTTTGTCCACGTGACATTCATGTAGGGATTCAGATGATGTTTTCGAAACATTAGTCCAACTATTATTTCGGAAAGCGCTAGTTTGGTTCCCCCTCTCAAACCAACCAACCAAAAAAAAATAAAATAAAAAAACAAAAATAAAAAACAAAACAAAACTGTTTCAAGTGACACGCTAAATAATGCTGCCACGAACAATTGACATTTATCATTTTTGACTAATTTTATACGAGAAAAACAACAAATGGGAGAATTCACTTTGGTTCCCGAATAATATAAGTACGATCATCTTTGCCACTTTAAGATAAAATTAAATTGCTATTGTTGTAGGACCTTAAGAAAAAAAATTCCAACAATAGTAAATTCAAATTAATATGGAGAAAAAAAAAATTTGGGGACGCAATAATCTCAAATATAATGTTGAGTCTACACGATATCAAATCTGGTCGGAAAATAAATAAAAAAAACTATTAGCATGGGTATTGGTTTATTTTGGACTGGAATTTTATACCAAGGCTCAATGATGCTGTGGCAATTAGACCCCCCATTATTTTGTGAAATAAAAATTCAAATTTCAAAGACCATTACCTTGAAAAAATATAGTTATAATTATTATCATTTCTTTTGGATATAAATATATATATTTTGGAGATCATTAACGTAAACGTATTGCTTATGAAAATCGGTTGATATTAACTTAAATTACTACTAAATCTAAAATAACACTTTTTTTTGGTTTATTTTGTAGTAATTAATTATAGATGAGAAAAGTATTTATTTCTACTACTCGCAGATCTAATGTAACTCTCATCTCATTTGCATTGTTATTCCTAATTGACAAAAAAACAATTCATACCTCAAAAGAAGCTTATCAAAATATAGAATGTTTACTAACACAAAATTGTGACTTAATTGTAACTTGATACACTCAACTATTTTACTTTTTTTATAAAAACTTAATATTCTGAATTTTTTTGTGACAAAAATACTATTGTCTCCACCACAACCCCCCACCTCTCCCACACCCCCCTCCGGCCACCTCCACCCCTTGCCTCTCTTCGGCCACCCCCACCCTCCGTTGCCCTGGCCCGCGCCGCTCCCCCTACCGCCGGCTGCACCTCCTCTCTCTCTGCGGTGCTGCCTCCGCCTGCTGCACGCGCGCCCGGAACGGAGGGGGTGGTGGTACAGTCAGTGTGGGGGAGCGGAGACGAAACGGAACTGGATAGCGGGGTGGTGGGGGTGGCCGGAGAGGGGCGGAGGGTGGGGGTGTGTGGAGGTGACGGGTGCGGGGGAGGAGAATTGGGATGAGAAGGGAGGGTAGTTTTGTCATTTTTAAAATTTTGAGTATCGAATTGAAAATATTAAATAATTGATGGTATCAAATTATCGAATAGAAAAGTTTAGAATATTAAACTAAAAAACTCAAATAGTTGAGATATCAAGCTGCAATTAAGCCCAAAATGTCAAGACTCAATAATACATAACAATTAGCATATGTCATAGAAATCAAAGATATTTTTTTCAACAGAAAATTACAACGTTAATTATTTACATAGAAGAGAAGAAATTGTGTGGGAGCAACGGACCCTCTTTTTTTTTCCCCTCCTATGTATAGCTCTGCCCATGCATACATGATACATACTCTTAATCCTTATGTGTCGATCTTCGCGGCGTCAATTTGACGGTGGACTCTATCGATGAACTCCTCGGCTTTCATGTCAATGTCCTGCTCCGCGTACCAGCCGCATCCTCTGTCCTCGTCGCTCAGCATGACTCTTCTCGGTCGTCTCGTATCGGTATCCGTATCGGTATCGGCTGCACCCTCTCCGGATTGAGGGAGAGAAGTGCCTTTGTAGCCCAAGAAAGAGAGTAACTTCTTCTTTCCCGTTGTCATTTCCTAGCTAGTTTCTACCTTTTCTGAATGTTACGATCGGAACTTCTGCTTGCTGTTGCTGAAGGGATGTGCAGTACCCCTTCCTTCAATAAATAAATAACACTGAGAATCTAAATATACCAACCATTGACCGATATTATACATGTTTTGCTTAGATTGGGTGACATGGTCATGGTAAAATCTGTGAATGATCAATGAAGAGTGCTTTCTTGACTTAACCCATATTGTTCGGGCATGTGTCGGGACCTGCTGCATATCTACTGCAATTCAACAAATAGGAAATTACTTGGTTACGTCCGAGACTCTAATTCTCTTATATATTCTATAAGAGACTAGATGACGAACTTTCGATGCCTTAAGAGCCTGACATTGCATCCGATGCTTAACCTGATAATGATAGACTGTACACTTAAATGTAATTTGTACGAACATAGCACACATACTGTATGGGCCGGCTCTGGAATAAGTCGGACAAGACTTGGAGCTTGGACAACTCCCTTCGGCTAGGGCAACCTTCTAGGCTCAGCAATCAGCATAATCCTACCAAAGGTCAGGATTACGAATGACTACCAGAACTAGCTGACAATAAGAGTCAAGGGACAACCAAAATTAATTAGCTTCAGGTTAGGACAATCCATTCCTCCGGCCCGACATACTGTTGACAGTCGACGCTGTTAGAAATTCTTCATTTTAAATCTGCAAAATAAAAGAAAATTAAATTGTTACCGGCCTCCGGGGAAGTCGTGCACGTAGCACTGCCCTAAGAGTTAGCTCGGGTCTATGTGCAGACTGAATCCGAACGCCCCTAGTGGTAAAATCTCCGCTCTACCGGAATCTCGTTGCCGCACACGACGTCGAGAGAATGACCCCGACTTAGCTCCGCCCAGAGCAACAATAGAGAACAGCAGTGTAGTTGAGAGTACGAGAATTTGAGAGAGGTAAGATAATTTTCTGAGTGTAAAAACATGAAGGAATGATACAAGATATTTATAGGGAATTTCCAACGTAGGAGAATAATGACAGGTTTAATGAGTCAATTAAAATAAACGTTACTGAATGTTTTCCAGAGTAAGGTTCATTGAACCTGGACGGAATTTAAATAGTGAACGTTATGGAATTTAAAATTTTGTAACGGTCAGAATTTGTAAAAAAGAGCAAAAAAATTTTAGGGTCTCGGCCCGAACCCGAAGAGGAAATCGAATCGGCATTCGGCGCCCGCAGATGTGGGCACGTACCCGCACCCGTTACGCGCGCCGAACCGAACCGAGCCGAGCCGGGCCGGACGGCGGCGGCGGCGCGCGCGTGTGGCCCATGGAGCTCCCACACACAACTTTTAATGAATCAAAAGGAGAATATGTGATATAAACATAGTGGAGAGCATCCCACTTTCCGATGTGGGACTAAGTTTATGTGGGAATTGAGCTTTTGCTCAAAAACTGATAGCTGAGCTAACAATCCCCCCCCAAAAGCTCAAGTTCCAAGGTAATAGAAGACAGAAAGATGAAAGAAGAGTAGAAGAATTTCTGGGCAGTTGTATACTATGCATAAATGAGATGGACTACAGCCTTGAATCTCACGTAGTGACTATTGTCTTTGTCTGAAGAAGAGCTTGATGGACTACGCCTTGAATCAGTCTTCTTGAACCAGACTCTGAAAATAGCACACATAGTACGCTAGAGGTACTTGGGTCTATCGGGTGGCGCGTTTGAATGGCCATGCGCACTTTTACACATTCATGAGAGTTGTCTAGGATCGCCCTGTCCTATAGTCGCGGCCCTTACGACCCCTCATATAGGTAAGTCCTTAAGGGTTGGTGATAGGAATCAACCCTGCATATTATGCTTGGACTTATTAAGAGTTTAAACTCAACCTATCCATATCACAAAAGGAACACTGTCACCATAGGGATGGGATATCAATGTACACATGTACAGCCTCCTGGGCTTTTATTTTAAAGAGAATTTAATCTCAAGGTCAGTGTTCCATAATAGTCACCTAGTCCAGCTTGTTTCTACCCATTGAACCGGCTTCTTGGGATCTCCAGTCAGACTCGGTTGGGTTGCCACTGCTGGTGACTATACTATGGGCTTAACCCCATCCCCCTCGATGATTCTAGGATCAATGTCCTAGACAGACCCTTCGTCAAGTGGTCTGCAAGGTTCTTTTCTGACTTTATATAGTCAAGAACCACATATTTGCCCAATAGGCTCTTTATTAACTTGAAGCGCAGCTGCAGGTGCCTGTTCATCTTAGCATTCACAGAATCATGCTTTAGTAGTTCTATAACAGATTTATTATCACAGTTTATAGAAGTTGCAGGAATAGTATGAACAGAAACAGGTATATGCATAATAAGATTTCTCAGCCATTCGGCCTCTGTACATGTAGTATCCAAGGCTATCATTTCAGAGTCCATTGTACTTCTGGCTATGATAGTTTGTTTACATGATCCCCAGGAGATTGCAGCTCCTGCTAGAGTAAAAACATATCCAGTAGTGGATTTCACATCATGTGAATCAGTTACCCAATTTGCATCGGAATAACCTTCTATGATATCAGGGTGTCTAGTATAATGAAGTTTATAATCTAGAGTACCCTTAAGATATCTAAATACTCTGTCTAATGCAGTCCAGTGTGACTGATTTGGGTTACTAGTATATCTACTTAGTCTCCCAATAGCAAATGCAATATCAGGTCTGGTCCTATTTGTTATGTACATAAGGGACCCTATCATCTGTGAATATCTATGTTGTTCTATAGGAGATCCTTCATTCTTCTTGAGAACAACATTACTATCATATGGAGTAAATGCAGGTTTCTTGTCAAAGTACTCAAATTTTCTTAGCATTTTTTCAATTGAATGTGCTAAGGATAGAGTATAACCTTCTTTGTATTTAGATACTTGCATTCCTAGGATCAGGTTTGCCTCACCTAGGTCTTTCATATCAAACTGGTTAGATAAATAATTCTTAGTGTTATTTATCAGTTCCAGTGAAGATCCTAAAATAAGGATATCATCAACATACAAGCATAAGATAACACAACTTTTATTTATATTTTTTGAATACAAACATTTGTCATATTCATTTGGCACAAAACCAAATTCTATAATGACTTTGTCAAATTTGTTGTGCCATTGCTTGGGAGCTTGCTTTAGGCCATAAAGAGATTTTACTAATCTACAAACCTTCTTTTCTTGACCTTTAGCAATAAAACCTTCAGGTTGCTCCATATATATCTCTTCTTCTAAATCTCCATTTAGAAATGCTGTCTTTACATCCATTTGATGGATCAGCATATCATGAATGGATGCTAGAGCTAGAAGGGTTCTAATAGAAGATATTCTAGCTACAGGAGAGTAGGTATCAAAATAATCTAATCCTTTCTTCTGGGTAAACCCTTTGGCCACTAATCTAGCCTTATATTTTTCTATGGTACCATCGGCTCTAAATTTCTTCTTAAAGATCCACTTACAACCTATTGGTTTGCTGCCTAAAGGAAGGTCTGCTAAAAACCAAGTATTGTTCTCCATGATGAAGTTGTACTCATTGTTAATAGCTTCTTTCCAGAAAGGGGCATCAGGAGAGGATATGGCTTCTTCATAAGTTGAGAGATCACCTTCTATCAAAAATGTGAAGAATCATTCTCCTAAATTCTTTTCAATCCTTTCTCTTTTACTCCTTCTAAGTTCTATGACTTGTTCAGATTGAGAATTAGGCATTACTATCTAGGGCATATCCTATGAATACATCATCTACAGTCTTAGGTCCTATCTTCCTCTTTTTGGGTTCAGGAATTCCTACTTTAGCTAGACATCCCCAAACTTTGAGGTAATTAATCCTAGGGGTTCGACCTTTCCATAACTCATATGGTGTCTTATCATTAGTCTTACTGGGTATCCTATTAAGAATATAACAGGCTGACAATAAGGCTTCTCCCCAAAGATTATCAGGAGCACCTGAGCTGAGAAGCATGGCATTGACCATATCTAAAAGAGTGCGATTCTTCCTTTCAGCAACTCCATTGGATTGTGGTGAATAAGGAGCAGTTACCTCATGAATAATTCCGTGCTCTTCACAGAAGTTAGTCATTTCATTTGAGGTATACTCTCCACCACGGTCTGATCTAAGGATCTTAATCTTCCTATCCAACTGGTTCTCAGCTTCAGATTTATAGACCTTAAATCTGTCTAGAACTTCATCTTTGGTCTTAAGGAGGTAAGTATAACAATACTTTGAATGATCATCTATAAAAGTAACAAAGTATTTCCTACCACCTCGGGTCAAAACCCTATTGGAATCACAAACATCACTATGAATAAGTTCTAGGAGTTCAGAATCTCTATAGACAGATTTGAAAGGTAATCTAGTATGTTTGGCTTGAACACATATCTCACATTTGTGTTCATCATCTATAGAAGTCTTAGGGATAAGATCTAAGTTCATCATCCTTTTGATAGATCCTAAGTTCACATGACCTAGTCTACCATGCCAAACATTTGATGATTCAACATTTGCAACAAAAGAAGGATTAGAACTTTTATTCATAGTACTTAAAATAAAGAGTCCATCTTTCACAAATCCTTTCCCCACAAACAAATCATTCTTAGAAAAAACTACTTTATTTGCCTCCATAACAATTTTGTATCCTGATGCTACAAGGAGGGATCCACTAACAAGATTTTTTCTGACAGACGGCACATGAAGCACATCATGGAGAGGTAGAATTTTTTCTGATGTCATCTTCAGATCTATTCTTCCTCTTCCTACGATATGTGCAGTTGAGCCATCTCCTAGGGTCACACCTCCTCCACCCGATTCTTGATAGTTGGAAAAACATGAGCGATCAAATGAAACGTGAACATTAGCTCCAGAATCCAACCACCAATCATCAGAATGGAAAGAAAGGTTTACTACAGGTTGATAGCTTACAGACCTGAAGGAGCTAGAAAACCCATTCTGAGTCATGTTAGCCTCTGGCATGTATGAGTCTATCCCTTTGAAGGAGGTCTCCTTAGTGATTAGGCTTGGGTTTGCCATAGATTTCTATATGGTTTAATATGGAATCAGATATAGTTATGGACTTCAACCTAATCTGATTTATGTTCCAAGTCTCTTTAGAACTTGAGAATAAGATTTCAAAAAACTACAGAAATTTATTTACTCAATAAAGATGGCTTTAACCTAAAATTAACAATTAAAATAATTTTAGTAATAAACCTTTAAATTTTTAGTTTGTCAAGTTTTGATGAGGTTGGGTTAGCTGTAGGGGCCGGATCCCAGCAAGCGGAGGTTCACTAGGAACTCTTAAGTACCGGTCGCTTAGACGATATTTCGCCTTGTTGACAGAAGGGCCCTTTCGGCTTGTTCCCAAACAAATCTTAACTTTAAAACTTTAAAAATAAAGGAATTTTTACTAAATTAATCAATTGTTTGATTTAGCCTAAATTAAAAATATTGAATAGGGAAAGAACTAGTATTGACAAAAAGTAATAAGACAATAATTAGTCTAAGGTGTCAATTTCCAGAAACAGTCTTATGAATATTTATTAAGCAATAATTTATGAAGAAAAGATTTAAAAAATAGGAATTTTATTTGTATATCAATCGTTAACAAATTTAAGAAAACAAAATTGTATCCAAGAATTTGTTCTTTGTTTGAGACAAATTAATAGATAACAGTGGTAAAGTGTAGACAACTTAGTACAGTGTACTAGTGGTCTATTTAGAGAAAGAATATATATTGTACACAAATTATTATTAAGAAATCTTTTGTTTAAAAAATATTATTGGAGCAGCAGCAATAAGTATTTCTAAGAAACTTTTGCTAAGCAATAACACAGTTGACAAGTTTTGCTACACAATTTATTATATATATGACAGTAAGCAATAATACAATAGACAAATTTTGCACACGAATTATTATTGGAATAGCAGTAAGCATATGATGGACTTAAAAGTTTTTGTAATGAAAACTAAATATAAGCACACTTGACAAGTTTTGTTAAAATATAAGTTAAATGTCTAAATAGACAAATATAGAAGTAAATAGCCAGATTAAGGTTATGGTCCGAAATGGACTTAGAACAAATAGATCTCAATAGCAGATTAAGGTTCTGGTCCGAAATGGACTTAGAACAAATAGATCTAAATAGCAGATGTTAATATTGGTAACAGAAGAAAATATTCAAGAAGATGTTAATAGTAGTAGAATATTCAATGAGAATATTCAATGGAAAATATTTCAGCAAGTAATTGTTGAAAACAGTAAACAGTAGAATATTAGACAAGGTATTAATATTAGAAAAATTCTTAGAATGTTTTCAACAGAAGAATGTCAATGGGAAATATTTGCAGAACGTTTTAGTCTAAAATATTAGACAAACGTTTTACTTATAATATTAGACAACTAACTAACTCTTAGATTGTTAGAAATTCTTCATTTTAAATCTGCAAAATAAAAGAAAATTAAATTGTTACCGGCCTCCGGGGAAGTCGTGCACGTAGCACTGCCCTAAGAGTTAGCTCGGGTCTATGTGCAGACTGAATCCGAACGCCCCTAGTGGTAAAATCCCCGCTCTACCGGAATCTCGTTGCCGCACACGACGTCGAGAGAATGACCCCGACTTAGCTCCGCCCAGAGCAACAATAGAGAACAGCAGTGTAGTTGAGAGTACGAGAATTTGAGAGAGGTAAGATAATTTTCTGAGTGTAAAAACATGAAGGAATGATACAAGATATTTATAGGGAATTTCGAACGTAGGAGAATAATGACAGGTTTAATGAGTCAATTAAAATAAACGTTACTGAATGTTTTCCAGAGTAAGGTTCATTGAACCTGGACGGAATTTAAATAGTGAACGTTATGGAATTTAAAATTTTGTAACGGTCAGAATTTGTAAAAAAGAGCAAAAAAATTTTAGGGTCTCGGCCCGAACCCGAAGAGGAAATCGAATCGGCATTCGGCGCCCGCAGATGTGGGCACGTACCCGCACCCGTTACGCGCCGAACCGAACCGAACCGGGCCGGACGGCGGCGCGCGCGTGTGGCCCATGGAGCTCCCACACACAACTTTTAATGAATCAAAAGGAGAATATGTGATATAAACATAGTGGAGAGCATCCCACTTTCCGATGTGGGACTAAGTTTATGTGGGAATTGAACTTTTGCTCAAAAACTGATAGCTGAGCTAACAGACGCTACTGCTACTACAGTGCTTGGATATCTCAAGTCATGGACATCCAAGGGCGGAGCTGCATGGTGAACGTTGGTGTCACTCGCCTTCACGAATTTTTTTTTATGCAACTATTTTTATTTTAAAATTACTCATAAGATCTGCCTCCACAGTTAAAGGAAAAGAAAAAAAACTAGACAATTCAACCCACAGAATGAAATGTCTCGCACCGACACCTCCCATCGTGTACACAGTTCAACAACATAGCAGACATCTCTGATGTAGAGAAAATACATTAATTTCCTACAATATATGGTATATAGATTGACGAAAGCGAATTTTTTTGATATTGGCTTAACAAAACACGTCGATGGAGAGTGGTACGACGTCGAAGTGAAGCGAAAAATAATCAATGTTTCTGAACTGTCCAAACTGCAGATAATCTAGAGAGCAATTCTCAATTAAAAAATAAAGTTATTCGAGAAATGAAAAAACCATTACAATCTTATGTCTTTATAGAAAGTCTACATAGAAAAAATCTAACTCGAATCATAAATACAAATTGACTGAATTTGCTAGATTTATTACATAAGTATCAAAACAAAACCTAGACTAGTTTTAAAAAAGTTTTACAAAATTAATATCCAAATTTAGTAATAGGAGTATATTTGCAGTCCATACTACTTAAGCAGAACAAATAACGGTTCCTTAATTTTTTACTACTTGAGAAAATCAAACAACTTTTTAAATTTTTTATTACTTGAAAAGAGCAAACAACAATTTCTTTAAAAAAAATTCTATATATATATAATTACCTAAGTATCCACGTTAAATGTAATAAGATTTATGAAATGCCCAAAAACTAAAAAAGTTTTATGTAAAACCCACCGCTAAAAAAACTTTCATCGCGTGTCCAGAATTAGAGAAACTTATCCAAAGTGGATTCCAAATGACCCTTTTGCCCTTCCTTTTAATTTATTGAAAACACCCACGAAACTGCTCTTAAAAAAAGTTTCGATACTTCATCTTCTTCCTTACGCTGCTCACTTTCAAATCTAGGTTTTCTCCTCAAAAATCTTCAAAAACTCGTCGAAAAATTTTGGAAAGACTGGGACAAACGACAAAAATGCTAAAACGGAGGTCCAAACATCATTTTTTTGCAAATCTAAAATTTCGGAAGGCCGTCTAACGATGAAACTGTTACTTTCAGTCTCCTCGACGATACGCTCATTTTGCGACAAACGGGACCTCGTTTCGACCTCCCAGTCAAAAGTTATGACCCTCCAAAGTTTCAGCTGACCATAAAATACAGGAGAATGGCCATTCTCCGTATTAGAACACAAAAAATGTTAATTTCACATGAGGGTGGTCATTCTCCGTATTAGTAACACGGAGAATGGCATTCTCCGTCTTAATTTACACGGAGAATGACCATTCTCAGTGTTAGTAACACGGAGAATGACATTCTCCGTCTTAATTAAGACGGAGAATGTCATTCTCCGTCCTGAAAGTTACACGGAGAATGGCCATTCTCCGTCATAATTTAGACGGAGAATGGTCATTCTCTGTCTTAGTTTACACGGAGAATGGTCATTCCAGTGTTAAAACGCAAGAGAATGACCATTCTCCGTGTTAGAAACACGGAGAATGCCATTCTCCGTGTTAAATAAAACGGAGAATGACATTCTCCGTCTTAATTTAAACGGAGAATGCCATTCTCCGTGTTAAATAAAACGGAGAATGACATTCTCCGTCTTAATTTAAACGGAGAATGCCATAAAACGGAGAATGTCATTCTCCGTGTTAAATAAAACGGAGAATGACATTCTCCGTCTTAAACGGAGAATGGCCATTCTCAGTGCTACATTATGTCACCCCCGGTTTTCAAATTGGGGGTATTTTTATCATTTTCAAGTTTAATAATATTTTAGGAATTTTATATGATTTTATATGATTTTTAGGAATTTATTTGAGTCGGTTTGAATTTTATCCAATTCGGACCCAATTTGGAGACCCGGGTAGCCTGGACTCTAGTGGGACCCCCATACTAGCTGGGCTTAGCCCATGTACCATCATAAATAGGCTGGAAATTATTAACCTAATTTCCATGACTTAATTAGTCATTTTAAAGGCTTAATTAGTCGTTTAGAATCGAACCGAATCGAACCGAACCAACCCGATTTGAATTTGAACCTAACTAAGGTTATTGGGTTGTAGGCTATTGGATCCCAACCCAATAGCCCAATAAGGGTGGCCGGCCATGGCCAAACCCCCCCCCCCCCCCCCCCCCCCCCCTCTTTTTCTTTGTTACTTCACACCAAAGTAAAGTCTTCTTCCTCCTTCCAAAAAAAAAAAAAATTCCTTTCTTTTCCAAGCTCTCTCCAAGCTTTTAGGTATGACATTTAACCCTCATTAATTCCTCTCTTCAATTTTAGTCATTCACATTAAGTGTAGAGAATCTCATTCTCTACACTTTGCCCTATTTTATAGGTTTTTCCCTAGAATCCTAGTTTAAGTGGTTAATTAGAGGAATTATAGGTAAATGGTATATATATGTATATGTATATATATATAGATATATATATATATATATATGTGTTTGTATTAGATATATATATAGGAATATATATGTATGTATGTATTTGTGTGGGTGTGTAGAGAGTGGTAGAGGAGAGGATGAGAGTGGTGGTGTGTGTGTGAGGTTGTGTGTGAGAGAGTGTATTTAATTATATATGTATAAGTGTGTGTGTATATATGTATATGCATATTTGTATATATATATGTATATGTGTGTGTGTGTGTATATATGTATACGTGTGTGGGTGTATAGATGTAGAGCAGCAGCAGCAAGCAGCAGCTTGCAGCAGCAGCAAGCAGCAGCTGGCAGCAGCAGCAGCAGCAGCCTGCAGTATGCAGGGCAGCAGCAGCAGCTGCAAGTGCAGGCAGCAGCAGCAGCTTGCAGTCCAAAACCCCCCCTAGCACACTACAAACCCCCCCTAGTTTGATATATATATATAGATATATATAGGTTTATATAGAGAAGTTTAGATGAGAGAATTAGAAGAAGAGAGAATGAGAAAAGAGTTGGAATTAAGAGATTAGAAGATTAGAGAAGGGAAAATTTAGAGAAGTAAGAAAAGTGAAGAAGAATAGGAGGGAAGAATAAGAAGAGGGACTAGGAAAGAAGAAAAAGATTAGAGAAGTAGAGAAGAGGAAGAACTAGAATCGAGAATCAAAGGGGAGTTAGAACGAGAGTTAATAGAGGCGTTTTTGTTAGAAATCGAGTTAGAAGGCAAAATTGAGCCCGGAGCATCGGATCGCGACGAAACTTGACATGGGCCTAGGTTACGTGATTTAGATTTTGCGGGTAAGCTCCCGGGTGGAAATCGGGGTCATAGGGCGCCGGTATCGCGCCGTGTCAGTGCGTATCTCAAAATATTCGAGATTTCTGCAACGGGCCGTAAGGTGGACTAGACGTCCACTTTATCTAGGTATTATGGTAGATAACGAACCTATAGGACAGTACCCTACTACCCTAGGGAGATCGGGTCATAATAACTAGCGTAGGTAGGCTAACGGAATTATCGCCGAGGGTAGAATTTTACCCTTAAAAAGGGTAAAATAGAGATTTGGCCCACGGCCAAGATTCGAGTTTCCAAGTCCAAGATGGACTTGGATATGGGTTGTAGGGATTGGTAATAAGCAGATTTAGCCGTCTAAACCTAGTCTTGGACCCGGTTGACCACGGTTGACTTTTTAGGCTAAAAGTCAACTATGGGTCAACACTTTACCCAATTTGGTCCCAAATTTCATCCAACTTGGACCGTTGACTAAAAGTCAACTATTAGTCACCAGTGACCTAGAGTTGACCTAGTGTTGACCTCGAGTTGACCAGAATTGACCCGTTGACCAAAAGTCAACGGTAGGCCAGTTTTCAACCTAGATTGATCCGGTTTAACTTCTAATGTTCTCCCATGACCAAGATTGACCCGACTAGACATGTCTTGACCTAGAATGACTAAATAGGGTTTAATTTGATTTAACTTTACTTCCTAAACTTAGTATTGATACGTCTTGTTCTCTATAGGTCCTCGAGACACTGCAGTTGCTCCAGTCGACGTATTTTATCATCTTACAGGCGAGTACATTCTCTGATACTTATTCCCAATTTATGATAACTGTTATGATTCATGTAATTAGTGTTGATATGCTTATTCCCGACACATGGTTCTCACGGATTGGTATTCTTGGATCCCGACGAGAGATGTTTTCTCCTTCTTAGGTTGGGATATATTGTGCAAGCACCCTTGTAGCTCTTGCTCGATATATAGTCACTGATTCTAGAGAAGGCTAGCTACCTTCTCATTAGAATCCCGTGCAGTGACGTGTCCTGTTTGGATCCATTCTACCAGTTGGGATAGGGGGAGTAGTAGCGTAGGCCTGTGATCAGATCCATCCCGCATTTCCGAACAGTGTGAGTCATATACCGCACATATGACTTGCCAGGCCGATTCTTGACAGGTACCCAAGCCGATCACAAGCTGAAACTATTACTCACACACATTGGATATAGCTTACCTTGATTTGTGTACATGCCATGATCCCGTTCTATTTTTCTTGATCTAGCTCCAGTATTACAACTTACCATGCCATGATACATACATGTACACTCCATGATTCATTGTATATGCTCTATTTACAGTCTTATAGCTTTTATTCTATCTTGAGATCTGTTATGAGATATATGTACTCGTTCCATCCTGACTGGACTGTTGATAAAATATTACAGATTTCGACGAGGGAGATTGCAGTACCTACTACGGTCCGGACGACGTAGTGGGCCTAGACTTGGTCCCGCAGGGCGTAGCTCCGCCTGACGAGACCATACCACTTGTATAGTTTAGAGTAGGTCTTTGTACTGGACTTTGTTCCCAGTTACTTTTGAGACTGTACTACTTTATGAGACTGTATTATATTGGACTGTATTTAGAGACTGGACATTGTATATTATTTATATTCTGGACTTGACAGGTTATATATTATTGTCTTGTTGTCTTTATCTTTCAGTCTTTACTTTTCGTCTTAGAGTTGTGATTGAGCATTATATATATTCATTGCTTGTCCTCCGTTCGGAGTTGACTATATTCTCGACAGGTTTTGTTATATATATAAACTGTTGTCAGACTAGAAAATATACAGCGTTCCACGCCGTTTTTCCGGTGAGGGCTGGGCGTTGTCGCGTCACGTGCCCTTGTAGCGGGTGCGGGTCGTGACACGTTTTAGTGGTGGCCCACGCAGGTCCTGAAGTCGCAATTAGTGCGATGTCGTAGCGGCACTCATCTTAGAGTGTTGAATACGAGCCTGTGTTACCCATAAGAATAGTAGGCTAGGAGTGCTCAATCACAGTAGGATCTTTCCTTGCTTATCTTGCTTACCGTCTTTGATATTGATTTACTGCTTTCTAGCTGTCCTCCTTTGATATTGCCTTCATGTGCCATATTGATATCTTCTTCTTAATTTGTCTCCAGGATATTGATGACTCATTCTCCTGGCGAGGGGCTCGGGGAGACGGAGAGGTCTGCCACTTCTGGCGGACAGGCTCCGGTTACTTCCCCGGCTGATGGGACTTCTGTTGGGGCTCTTGGGGGTACTCCTCCAGCTACCTCTATGACCATCCCTGGGGCCATTGCGGGTACTCTTCCCGTAGTGCCAGGGGCTACAGTGGGAGCTGCGGCGGGTATTCTTCCTCCTCAGCAGGGGACTCCTTCGGTGATGATGGGAGCTATTCCTCCATTGCCTCCTCTGCCCACAGATATGGGGCAGATGCTAGCGTTCTTCCACCAGGTGCTTGAGTCCCAGCGGGCTCAGCACGAGGCTCAGCACGAGGCTCAGTTGAGGCAGACAGAGGTTATACGCCAGGGCATGGAGGATGCGCACAGATTGGCTATGGCGGCAGTGGAGCGTCAGGCTCCACAGAGGGAGGTTCACCAGCAGCAGTCGAAGATCGGGGATATCCATGCTTTCAAGAAGCTTGGTCCGAGGGATTTCAAGGGGACTGAGGGCATTATCTATGCAGATGATTGGCTCGAGGATATCGAGCGCCAGATGGGGGCCTGCCGCCTGGCAGCCGACCTGAGGGTCGAGGCGGTTGGGTTGCAGTTGTTAGATATTGCCCGGACATGGTTCCGGAATGAGCCGGCTCTTGCAGGAGAGGGCCATACTTGGGCAGAGTTCAGGACCTTGTTCAGAGAGAAGTTCTTTTCCCCTACGGACAAGATTGGCCTGGTGCGGCAGTTCCAGAACCTGCAGCAGGGCAGCATGACCGTAGAGGAGTATGCGGCGGAGTTCGGCCGGCTGGGCCGATATGCCGAGTACATGGTGAGTGACCCGGTGATCCGAACGGAGCGCTTCAGGGAGGGATTGGCTTGGGATATCAAGTTCCAGATCCCTTCTTTCTACGCGACATATGCGGAGGTTTACGCAGAGGCTCGGAAGGTAGAGAGGGACTTGGGCTTGAAGTCGAAGAGGGATCGAGATGTGTTTTCTGGGGCCAGTAGTAGTGCAGGGCCTGCTAAGCGCCCTCAGCTTCAGCACCAGTCGTTCCAGCATCACCAGCAGCAGGGGCAGGCCAGAGCGTCTGTCCAGAGGAGTCAGCAGCGTCCGGGGCAGGATGATCCACCGTGCCACTTCTGCAGGAAGCCCAGTCATCTCTTCGAGTTCTGTAGGAGGAGACTGGGGCTATGTCTCTTTTGTGGTGCCGCTGGGCATCAGATGCGGGAGTGTCCCAAGAACCCCCGTGTTACTGGAGCTGCTCAGAGGGCACCAGTTCAGAGGGCACCAGCTAGTGTGCCGGTAGTTCAGCAGAGAGGTCCGCTTCCGACTCAGCAGCAGCAGTTCGTTCAGCACCGCCAGCAGAGGGGTGGTCAGGGTAGAGCCTTTACTCTTGCAGCCGAGGAGGTGGAGCCTATTGCGGATGTTGTCGCAGGTTCTATTCTGCTCGATTCTTTTCCAGCTTTGGCCTTATTTGATTCTGGTGCTACGTACAGTTTTGTGTCTGTTTCTTTTGCTCTTAGGCACAATATTATTGCTGAATATCTGGGTAGGACTTGCAAGATTATGACTGGGAATGGCATCATCCTAGTTAATAATGTTTGCAAGGGGCGGAGAGTTTCTTTGAGAGGTCGGGAGCTGAGTGCGTGTCTGCTCGTAATGCCACTTCCGAGTTACGATGTGGTACTCGGCATGGATTGGTTGAGCACGCACCACGCTAGCATCGACTGCAGAGGGGGCAGGATTCTGTTTAGGCCGCCGGGAGAGCCGGAGTATGAGTTCACCAGGGGTGCTGTAGAGCAGGGAGATGGATTCTGCGGAGCGTTGTTGGCGGGGCCGGTGTTGCCACATCCACTCATTGCTGAGTTCTTGGATGTTTTTCCCGAGGAGCTGCCCGGGATGCCGCCAGATCGTGATGTTGAGTTCTCTATAGATCTAGTGCCGGGCGCTGAGCCTATCTCCCAGCACGTCTATAGAATCAACAACAGTGAGTTAACGGAGCTGAAGAAGCAGGTCGACGAGCTGGAGGACAAGGGCTTTATTCGATCTAGTTCTTCACCTTGGGGCGCGCCAGTTCTTTTCGTCCCCAAGAAGGATGGTACGGTACGTCTGTGTATTGATTACAGGGCGCTCAACAACCTTACCATCAAGAACAAGTATCCTCTGCCGAGGATTGATGACTTGTTCGACCAGTTGAGCGGCGCGAGGGTGTTCTCGAAGATCGACTTACGTACCGGGTACCATCAGCTGAAGGTGAAGCGGGATGACATTCCGAAGACTGCCTTTCGGACCCGCTATGGCCAGTATGAGTATACCGTCATGCCGTTTGGGTTGACCAACGCCCCGGCGGTATTCATGAACTTGATGAACAAGGTATTTCACCAGTACCTTGACAAGTTCGTGGTGGTCTTCATTGATGACATTCTCATCTACTCGAAGACACCAGAGGAGCACGAGGAGCACCTGAGGATTGTGTTGGACACTCTCAGGAGGGAGCAGCTGTATGGGAAGTTGTCCAAGTGCGAGTTCTTCTTGGATCGCGTGGAGTTCCTAGGCCATGTTGTCTCTGGCGAGGGGATTTCAGTGGATCCGAAGAAGATTTCTGCAGTGGAGTCCTGGTCGACGCCGAGATCAGTAGCAGAGGTTCGAAGTTTTCTGGGTCTGGCAGGTTACTACCGGAGGTTCGTGCAGGACTTTTCCAGGATTGCTCAGCCGATGACCCGCCTTACCAGGAAGGACGAGGAGTTTGTTTGGTCCGATGAGTGCCAGGCCGCCTTCGAGGAGCTGAAGGCGAGGTTGACTACGGCTCCTATCTTGACGCTGCCATCTGGATCTGGTGGTTATACGATCTATAGTGATGCTTCAGGACGGGATTTGGGTTGTGTGCTTCAGCAGCACGGGAAGGTAATTGCCTATGCATCTAGGCAGTTACGTCCTCATGAGAGGAATTACCCTACCCACGATCTGGAGCTGGCAGCGGTCATCTTTGCTTTGAAGCTGTGGAAACACTATCTGTACGGAGAGCGAGTTGAGATCTATACAGATCACAAGAGCTTGAAGTACGTGTTTACCCAGAAGGAGCTGAATATGAGGCAGAGGCGATGGTTAGAGCTGATGAAGGATTTTGATATATCCTTGCAGTACCATCCGGGGAAGGCCAACGTGGTCGCGGATGCTTTGAGCAGGTATCCCGTGGCTATGTGTTTGACGATGGATCGTCACCTTCTGGCAGATCTGGAGAGCTTGGGCATAGAGGTGATAGTTCCTGGGTTCGAGGCACAGATGTGGGGTCTGCAGGTGCAGTCGGAGCTGATGGACAGAGTCAGAGCAGCTCAGTTTGAGGATGAGGCTCTGAGGGTCATCAGGGAGCAGGTCCAGATAGGGCTGTTGGATGAGTTCTCTTTAGCAGGGGATGGGTCGTTGAGGCATGGTACCAGATTGTGCGTGCCGAGCGGAGGACTTCGGGAGGAGGTTCTTCAGGAGACGCACCGTTCTCAGTACTCTATGCATCCCGGAGCCAACAAGATGTATAGAGACTTGAGACAGCATGTTTGGTGGTATAGCATGAAACGTGAGGTGGCTCAGTTCGTGTCGAGATGTTTGGTGTGCCAGCAGGTGAAGGCCGGGAGGCAGAGACCCGGTGGATTGCTCCAGCCACTCCCCATTCCTGAGTGGAAGTGGGAGCATATCACTATGGACTTTGTATCTGGGCTTCCGCGCTCTCCAGGAGGGAAGGATGCGATTTGGGTCATTGTTGATCGATTGACCAAATCGGCCCACTTTTTGCCTTTCAAAGTGGGTTTGTCGACGGAGAGGTTGGCCGAGATGTATGTGCGGCAGATAGTCCGATTACACGGGGTGCCAGTGAGTATAGTCTCGGATCGGGACAGCCGATTCACTTCCCACTTCTGGCGGAGTTTGCAGCTTAGCTTGGGCACATCGCTCAAGTTCAGTACAGCATATCACCCCCAGACAGACGGGCAGTCGGAGAGGACGATTCAGACCCTCGAGGATATGCTGCGCACTTGTGTCTTGGACTTCGGGGGATCTTGGGAGGACCACCTTCACTTGGTAGAGTTTGCTTACAACAACAGCTACCAAGCCAGTATAGAGATGTCACCTTTCGAGGCTCTATACGGACGGAGGTGCCGTACTCCCTTGTCTTGGGATGATGTCGGTGAGAGGGTTTTGCTTGGCCCTGAGATGGTGGTAGATGCTGCAGAGAAGGTCAGGATTATCAGAGATAGACTTCGGGTGGCGCAGGATAGGCAGCGGCACTGGGCCGATAGCCACCGGAGACCATTGGAGTTTGAGGTATAATCTAGATTTTTCTAGTATTTGAGTCTGATTGTGATTGTTTTAGATCAAGCTCTAAGTCTTGTTTTGTTCTTAGGTTGATGATCTTGTCTTTCTGCGGATTTCTCCGACGCGTGGCACGATTCGTTTTGGTGGCGGCGGAAAGCTTAGTCCACGATACATCGGACCATTCCGTATCCTGGGCAGGGTCGGTGCAGTGGCTTACCGACTGGAGTTACCGTCTGCACTAGAGGGAGTGCACAGTGTGTTCCACGTGTCGCAGCTGAGACGGTACGTGGCAGATCCCAGTCACGTCTTAGACCACTCAGAGATCGTAGTGGGACCGACACTCAGCTACCCAGAGAAGCCGGTCGAGATCTTGGACAGAAGAGAGAAGGTGCTCCGGAACCAGGTCATTCCCTTGGTTCGCGTTGCATGGAGACACCACTCTCCAGGTGAGTCCACCTGGGAGAGGGAGGACGACATGCGGGAGCGATTCCCATATCTCTTCGAGCCTTGAGGTAAAACTCTTTCTTTTTCTTCCTTGTTCAGTTCATGATTGCTGTGTTAGTCCTCATTCAATTTCGAGGACGAAATTTTTTTAAGGGGGGTAGATTTGTCACCCCCAGTTTTCAAATTGGGGGTATTTTTATCATTTTCAAGTTTAATAATATTTTAGGAATTTTATATGATTTTATATGATTTTTAGGAATTTATTTGAGTCGGTTTGAATTTTATCCAATTCGGACCCAATTTGGAGACCCGGGTAGCCTGGACCCTAGTGGGACCCCCATACTAGCTGGGCTTAGCCCATGTACCATCATAAATAGGCTGGAAATTATTAACCTAATTTCCATGACTTAATTAGTCATTTTAAAGGCTTAATTAGTCGTTTAGAATCGAACCGAATCGAACCGAACCAACCCGATTTGAATTTGAACCTAACTAAGGTTATTGGGTTGTGGGCTATTGGATCCCAACCCAATAGCCCAATAAGGGTGGCCGGCCATGGCCAAACCCCCCCCCCCCCCCCCCCCTCTTTTTCTTTGTTACTTCACACCAAAGTAAAGTCTTCTTCCTCCTTCCAAAAAAAAAAAAAAATTCCTTTCTTTTCCAAGCTCTCTCCAAGCTTTTAGGTATGACATTTAACCCTCATTAATTCCTCTCTTCAATTTTAGTCATTCACATTAAGTGTAGAGAATCTCATTCTCTACACTTTGCCCTATTTTATAGGTTTTTCCCAAGAATCCTAGTTTAAGTGGTTAATTAGAGGAATTATAGGTAAATGGTATATATATATGTATATGTATATATATATAGATATATATATATATATATATATATATATATATATATATATATATATATATATGTGTGTTTGTATTAGATATATATATAGGAATATATATGTATGTATGTATTTGTGTGGGTGTGTAGAGAGTGGTAGAGGAGAGGATGAGAGTGGTGGTGTGTGTGTGAGGTTGTGTGTGAGAGAGTGTATTTAATTATATATGTATAAGTGTGTGTGTATATATGTATATGCATATTTGTATATATATATGTATATGTGTGTGTGTGTGTATATATGTATACGTGTGTGGGTGTATAGATGTAGAGCAGCAGCAGCAAGCAGCAGCTTGCAGCAGCAGCAAGCAGCAGCTGGCAGCAGCAGCAGCAGCAGCCTGCAGTATGCAGGGCAGCAGCAGCAGCTGCAAGTGCAGGCAGCAGCAGCAGCTTGCAGTCCAAACCCCCCCCCCCTAGCACACTACAAAACCCCCCCTAGTTTGATATATATATAGATATATATAGGTTTATATAGAGAAGTTTAGATGAGAGAATTAGAAGAAGAGAGAATGAGAAAAGAGTTAGAATTAAGAGATTAGAAGATTAGAGAAGGGAAAATTTAGAGAAGTAAGAAAAGTGAAGAAGAATAGGAGGGAAGAATAAGAAGAGGGACTAGGAAAGAAGAAAAAGATTAGAGAAGTAGAGAAGAGGAAGAACTAGAATCGAGAATCAAAGGGGAGTTAGAACGAGAGTTAATAGAGGCGTTTTTGTTAGAAATCGAGTTAGAAGGCGAAATTGAGCCCGGAGCATCGGATCGCGACGAAACTTGACATGGGCCTAGGTTACGTGATTTAGATTTTGCGGGTAAGCTCCCGGGTGGAAATCGGGGTCATAGGGCGCTGGTATCGCGTCGTGTCAGTGCGTATCTCAAAATATTCGAGATTTCTGCAACGGGCCGTAAGGTGGACTAGACGTCCACTTTATCTAGGTATTATGGTAGATAACGAACCTATAGGACAGTACCCTACTACCCTAGGGAGATCGGGTCATAATAACTAGCGTAGGTAGGCTAACGGGATTATCGCCGAGGGTAGAATTTTACCCTTAAAAAGGGTAAAATAGAGATTTGGCCCACGGCCAAGATTCTAGTTTCCAAGTCCAAGATGGACTTGGATATGGGTTGTAGGGATTGGTAATAAGCAGATTTAGCCGTCTAAACCTAGTCTTGGACCCGGTTGACCACGGTTGACTTTTTAGGCTAAAAGTCAACTATGGGTCAACACTTTACCCAATTTGGTCCCAAATTTCATCCAACTTGGACCGTTGACTAAAAGTCAACTATTAGTCACCAGTGACCTAGAGTTGACCTAGTGTTGACCTCGAGTTGACCAGAATTGACCCGTTGACCAAAAGTCAACGGTAGGCCAGTTTTCAACCAAGATTGATCCGGTTTAACTTCTAATGTTCTCCCATGACCAAGATTGACCCGACTAGACATGTCTTGACCTAGAATGACTAAATAGGGTTTAATTTGATTTAACTTTACTTCCTAAACTTAGTATTGATACGTCTTGTTCTCTATAGGTCCTCGAGACACTGCAGTTGCTCCAGTCGACGTATTTTATCATCTTACAGGCGAGTACATTCTCTGATACTTATTCCCAATTTATGATAACTGTTATGATTCATGTAATTAGTGTTGATATGCTTATTCCCGACACATGGTTCTCACGGATTGGTATTCTTGGATCCCGACGAGAGATGTTTTCTCCTTCTTAGGTTGGGATATATTGTACAAGCACCCTTGTAGCTCTTGCTCGATATATGGTCACTGATTCTAGAGAAGGCTAGCTACCTTCTCATTAGAATCCCGTGCAGTGACGTGTCCTGTTTGGATCCATTCTACCAGTTGGGGTAGGGGGAGTAGTAGCGTAGGCCTGTGATCAGATCCATCCCGCATTCCCGAACAGTGTGAGTCATATATCGCACATATGACTTGCCAGGCCGATTCTTGACAGGTACCCAAGCCGATCACAAGCTGAAACTATTACTCACACACATTGGATATAGCTTACCTTGATTTGTGTACATGCCATGATCCCGTTCTATTTTTCTTGATCTAGCTCCAGTATTACAACTTACCATGCCATGATACATACATGTACACTCCATGATTCATTGTATATGCTCTATTTACAGTCTTATAGCTTTTATTCTATCTTGAGATCTGTTATGAGATATATGTACTCGTTCCATCCTGACTGGACTGTTGATAAAATATTACAGATTTCGACGAGGGAGATTGCAGTACCTACTACGGTCCGGACGACGTAGTGGGCCTAGACTTGGTCCCGCAGGGCGTAGCTCCGCCTGACGAGACCATACCACTTGTATAGTTTAGAGTAGGTCTTTGTACTGGACTTTGTTCCCAGTTACTTTTGAGACTGTACTACTTTATGAGACTGTATTATATTGGACTGTATTTAGAGACTGGACATTGTATATTATTTATATTCTGGACTTGACAGGTTATATATTATTGTCTTGTTGTCTTTATCTTTCAGTCTTTACTTTTCGTCTTAGAGTTGTGATTGAGCATTATATATATTCATTGCTTGTCCTCCGTTCGGAGTTGACTATATTCTCGACAGGTTTTGTTATATATATAAACTGTTGTCAGACTAAAAAATACACAGCGTTCCACGCCGTTTTTTCGGTGAGGGCTGGGCGTTGTCGCGTCACGTGCCCTTGTAGCGGGTGCGGGTCGTGACACATTAAGACGGAGAATGTCATTCTCCGTTTTATTTAACACGGAAAATGACATTCTCCGTTTTATTTAACACGGAGAATGGTCATTCTAGTGTTAAAACGCAGGAGAATGACCATTCTCCGTGTTACTAACACGGAGAATGCCATTCTCCATGTTAAATAAAACGGAGAATGGTCATTCTCCGTGTAATTTAGCACGGAGAATGGTCATTCCAGTGTTAAAACGCAGGAGAATGACCATTCTCCGTGTTAGAAACACGGAGAACGACATTCTCCGTTTTAAATAAAACGGAGAATGGCATTCTCCGTGTAATTTAATTTTTTTTCATGAACAAAGAGTTTCGTTCTTCTTTCAAAACGATGATAATTCTGATGGAAAAGAAGAAGAAAGATATTCTCTCCACAATTGACCTAATTGTTGAAAAACTTCAAATGTCTCCACGATGAAGATGAAGATGATGATGATGATGATGATGATGACGAGCGATGATCTGAGTTCGACTGAAGAAAATCACACCGAACTACGAACGATCTTTGCGATCTCTGCTGAAGATGAGAGCAATGGAATTCAGATTTCCAGTGAAGAAGAAGAAGAAGACGAAAATCACAATCCAGATCTGAGTTTTTTGAATTCAAATACATATAGATGACCAATTCGCGCAGAGGGATAGTTTCGGTATTATAAAAATAGCAGTTTCTAGCGGGTGGCATCTAAAAGGGAATCTTGGAATATTTAACGTGAAAATACTTAATTCTGGGTATTTCATAAAACTTATCCAGCGGGTGGGCATTTCATAAAAGTCCATCCCGAAATTGGATTTCTCAGCAATTTCCAGATAATTTTAATTAGTAAACATGTAAACAAAATTGAAAAAAATAAAATCACCATAAGATTTTAATTTTTTATTATTATATAGTAGTAGATACGAGCTCCCTTCATATAGATTTGACCAGTCTAACGAATTATTTAATTTGAGGCCAGTTGTGCCCTTGCATCACCAAATCTACCAACCCTACAGCAGCAAATATACAATATAGCGTACGTACAAAAAAAAATATAAAAAAATAGCGTACGTACGTTTTAATCAATATGTTATGTTAGGTTAAATACAATTTTAAGATTCATGCAGCATGCTTTGCAATTTAGTGAAAGAATAGAAACTTACAGATTAGTCCAGCTAATTAAAGTTATCCTTAGAATAACATATAGATTATAAAATCATCCTTCTTTAATAGAGTTCCCTAATCCTGTACTAATCTTCTCTAAACCTCCCGACCATTCTAGAATCTAGAGACTAGACTAGGTTTTGAATACTTTCCCAAAAAAAAAATGAATAAAAAATTTCTCTCGGAGAATATATGCAAAATTTGTCTTTCCTTCTTTCTTTGCTTCCAACTTGTGTTAGCAAGCTACACAATATTTAATTCAAACGGTCCCTTGTAATGGTCACACAATTCAACTTGTGTTAGGTGAAATATATTTGCTCATAGGTAGGCTACATTTTCAATGGTGGATGTTCTTTTTAGCCTAACAAGAGTAGAAGAATGTATAATTATATATATGGGACACAAGAGTTAGACCTCTAGACAGCAATATGCACATCACCATCAAAGAATGGTTCTTATTCTTAAAACAGAAAATTTCACAACCGGATAAAATTTCCTATATCTGTGCCAAACAGAATTTGTTTGAAAAAATTACAAAAAAAGAGATCAGACGCCAGTCACACTGGCGCCAAACATAAAATATATAAAAAAAATTATTTGACGCCAGTAACACTGGCGCCAGATATTTTTTTTAGAAAAAAGAAATCTCGTTTTATTTTTAAGAAAAATAAAACAATTATTTGACGTGATACCATAATTTTATTTAAAATAGTAACAAATTTGAATAGATAATAACAAATCATCTATTAGTAATATCACAAAAAATAAAATATGAATAATAATCAATCAAAAATATTTATTTAAAAATATAATATAGATAATATCCATTCAATTTCTCCACTGACAAGACATTTCTTTCTTCTAAAATTTTTCATTTTATCTAATTTAAGAAAATTTTCTATTTGTAGAATCACGTCATTTAAGAACCGGCGCCAGTGTCACTGGCGTCAAACTAATATTTTTTTTTTTTTTTTTGGCGCTCAGTGTCACTGCGTCGAGATTTTTTATTATGTTAAAAAAAGCCTGTGCCAATGTCACTAGCGTCAAATATATATATATATATTTAATTTTTATATTGTTTGTCACAAGTGTATTTAGGGAATTTTATTTCCTTGGATAAAATTATCTGGTCTTAAAAGAGAGAAGGGAAAAAAAAAAAAAAAAATTTAGTGGCACCCCACTTTTGTTTACCATATTTACAGTGCACCCCACAAGTTTACAACAATGTAAGGTACCCCCCACTTTTGACGGTTTCCGTCCCCAACTTACGGTCAACCTCTTTGACCATTTTTTTGACCAAAATACACCTGTCTTATTTTCCGTATCCTCCTGTGCTTTCAGTGTCTGCCCCCTCCCCGCCGTCGGCGTGCCTCCGCCGCCCCCCTTCGTCGGGCCCTAGCGCCGCCCCCTCCCCGACCTCCCCGACCTCGCCGCCTCCCCTCCCCGACCTCGCCGCCCCCCCTCCGGCCCACCCTCTCCCAGCTCAAGCGCGACTCCGCCGAGAACCGCTCCCGCGTCTACGACTTCCCCCGCGGCCTCGGCATCCTCCCGGACGAGCTCGACGACCTGGAGCTCCCCGTCACCGTCGAGGTCATGCGCGAGCGCGTCGACTTCCTCCTACCCCCTCGTCCTCGGCTGCAGCGTCGTCCGGAGGGAGCTCGGCGCCGTGCTCGCGCGCTACCCGGAGGTCCTGGGGCGTGCTCGCCATCGGCGTCGCCCGGAGGGAGCTCGACGTCGTCGCGAGGCTGCTGGAGAAGAGGCCCCACATCCTCAGCTTTGGGCTGGAGGATCGCGTCAGGAGGGACGCGCTGGGGGGCGGCAAGGTCGGGGAGGGGGGCGGCGAGGTTGGGGGGGGGGGGGGGGGGGGGGGGGGAGGGGGGGGGGCGAGGGGGACGCGAGAGACACGGTGGAGAAGACAAGAGGTCGGGGATATTTTTGTCAAAAAAATTGGGTCAACCCAGTTGACCGTCCATATTGGACGAAAACCGTCTAAAGTGAGGGTACCTTACATTATTATAAACTTGTGGGGTGCACTATAAATATGGTAAACAAAAGTGGGGTGCCACTCAAAATTTCTTAAAAAAAAAAAAAAAACAATGGCACTATCTGTTCTGTGAGAAATGACTTTTTGGCATTATATGTTGAAGAGATCAATGTAATCCGCATTGGACGTTAAAGCAACCTAGTTATTTTTTGGCAGCAGAGGGAACGATCAAGTGTTTCACTCACGCAATGGCTGCGTACAATAATCAGTTTTTAAGCGGAAATGATATTTGGCCACGGGGCGTGACCGAAGTCTAAGGCGTCCGAACCCCCATTAGCGCCCTCTCCTCCCTGTTTGTTCGATCCTTCACCATTGACATGCCAATAGAAAACTGCCACGTGGACCGTGGTCCAGATAACATCCTTAATTTTTAAGAGAGGTGCCCGCTACCAACCACAATGATTAGGTGTAGAGAATACTAGCAGAAGAAAATGTTGGATTCAAAAGACCCGCAAAAACAATGTCAGTCCATCTGAAAATAACAAATCACCATTTGACTAAGTACTAAGACAAATCAAATGCAGTATATGTTCGATAACTATATCGTCTAGGCAAATTTCATTTATATAGCATCTAACAAGATACAAGAATACAAATATGTTGAACCATTAGTCCCCCAAGTTAACTCCGCACCAAACTAAAAAAAAGAAGGAATATTACAATAAAATTATTCGCTCAACCTTGTGACGATCTCCCTGAATAAAGAAGAAGACTCTCCAAACATATCTCCTCTTCCAACTGTCTCAAATGGAGAGTCATAATAAGAAAGCACGAACTTTTTTTTAGATTTCCATGGACTTGCACCCTTAAATCTCACGTATGAGCTTATAATTGGAAACCCCCTCGAGCTCTATAAATATGTTAAGAAATCTAGTTTAGGGTTTAGAAGAAAAAAAAAATTCTAAAATAGTCCAACACTAATCATGGTCGTCAAGATTTGATCACACGGTCAAACTAAATACTGACATGGATCCACGTCAGAACTGTTCGCCGACAGACGATATACTGCCGGTATACTTCGGTACATCGTCGGTGTACCGCCAAACAAACAGAATCGATTCTGGAACCATAATCGATATACCGCCGATATACTGTCACCACTGTTATTTTTGCTCAATTTGAACCAAGTTCAATTACCATTCCTCCTACGTCTTTGTCGCAACTTTCGTCAACACTTCACAGTGTGTCTAGACTGTCCTTTCACACAACTCCAATTGTTTTTGGATACCAACAGGAAATTAATTAAGCTGTAGAGTTCCACCTAACCCAGATTTATAGTTACATCACATCCCAAGATATCATTTGAGGACCTGGCATCCACAGCCACAAGAAGAGTAGATAGAGGGGTGCAGCGTATGGGAGAGCCGATTAAGAACCCCCACCAACCTGAAAATGTGTGTTCAAGTAAGCAAGCAGGCATCATCAATGGACTCTTGCAAGCAAGCAGACGTTAACTATTAGTAGAAACTCCCTTCCTACTGCAAAAAGCCAGCAGAGTTAACAGACGCGACAGTGGCCGATCGAGAAAGAGAGATGTCTACAACACGGTCTTCACCACCGGCACCGGCACCGGCATCGATGACAGCAGCACTCGACTTGCCCCTCCACGCGATGGCCTTCGAGTACGACCTCGTGTCGCCGCAGAAGGTTACGGGCCGACTCAAGGTCACGGAGGTATGCTGCCAGGTAAGATATCCAGTCTTAGGCTGACTGAACTGTTCGATTCTGGCATCCCAACTTCATAAACTACTTTTTTTTTGGATACGTTTCGTCAATTCTGAATCACGTTGGGACTACTTCAAAAGAATCTCGACGTGTTTTAAAATTAACGAAGATGTTGAAATCGAACGATAGAAAGCTAATGTGCCAAAAATGTCTGAACGCTATAGTTGGGATGTCATACATATATGTATGTATGTGTAAATGTGATATGTTACTACGTACCAGCCCTTCGGCGTCTTGAACGGAGGGGTCTCGGCGATGATGGCGGAATCCGTGGCCAGCTTGGGGGCGTATGTAGCGTCAGGGTTCCGGAGGGTGGCTGGTGTCCAGCTCTCCACCAACCACCTAAAGGCAGCTCTTCTGGGCGACACCGTCGAGGTGGAGGCCGAGCCAGTTCAAGTTGGCAAGACGATCCAGGTAAGATGAATAAACTTTGCAGTACTCAACCCGAAACGAAAATATGTTTGATATGTCCCGATCCGATACCGATCGATATCGAAACCGGTATTGGGGTCTCTTTTTTTGTTAATTCGGCAAAAGAAAAAAATTGAACGAAAAACAAAAACAATCATCGATGGTGTAAAAGCATATTATAGTTGTAAAAGCACGGAAAAGAATAAAATTTATCTATCGCAGGTAAACCAATCGGAAGTTGGTATATCCCACAAAGACCTTGCAACCAAAAGACTTGGAATATATATATATATATATATATATATATATATATATATATATATATATATATATTTGGAACCAAGTAAATTGTTTCTGGAATCGCTCCAACTGGGATTCGAACTCCTGACCACTCGGGCCGCATGCATCTCTCATAACCACTAGGCGTTCCAAATATATATATATATATATATATATATATATATATATAAGGAAAATGCTTTCTGTACCTCCAAAACTTCATCCTTCCATGTCCTTCCGCCATGTGACCCTTTCCTATTCGCTCATGTCTTCCCCCAACTACTTCCTATTTGCTTAGGTCAATAAGGAAGTGCCACGAGACGGAGGGACATAAAGAAATGGAATTTTTGGAGGTACATATAATTAACATCACTCATATGAACCCAACTCTGCAACTCAAATACAGAATGCTGGTTAAGCCTGTGACATAAAACCAACTCAAATACACAATGCTTTGAAAGTCTAAAGAAGTGTTTTGGATAACAGAAATCATGTTCAATATATGTAGATTACCCCTAAGTCAGTATCCGCACACCTTAAAAAATTTGGAAATAGTTACTCTTAGCCTAGTTTGGTTTGCGGAAAGGAAACCAAAGAGAAGGAAATCTATCCTTTGCTTTTTCTTTTCCTTTATAAAATCATAATTCTCATCAATTTTTATTTTCGGTGTTTGCCAGAAATTTGGTAAGGAATGTGAATCTTAGAGCAACCATTTCCGGCCCCCTATTTTTCTTTCCTGCTCACATTTTTTTTTTGGCATCCAAACACATTGGCATGCAAAAAAAAAAGCATAAATTTTCTTTTGCAAGATCATAATTTTGTGAACCAAACGTGGTGACGTAGTATATGTACAAATAGATAAATTTATAGGAAATAAGTGGATTGTAACCTGCATTTCAATGAAATGTAATATCAGTAAAAGTGCCGAAACTTCCTAGTATTTCTAAATTTGGAGTAGATATAGCTCACAAATAGAAAATGCAGATACTGGACCAGACAGACAAAGCAATCAAGTGCACCCTACCCCACCCCACCCCAACCACCAGGGCGGATTAGCCCAGAGAATTGGGTTGCCTAAGCCATAGCTTATTTTGGTTGCCCTTGTTGTGGGCTGGTCCTGGGGTGTTACCTGCGACCCCGACCTCTTGCAGGTCATATTTGATTTGGGAAGTTGTCCAAATTCGATGTCTTGTCAGGCTTACTCCAGGGTCCGGCCCTGACCACAACCTCTGTATTTCATTGGCACTACAAACAAATGTGTCGATTTTAGAATTTTTTGTTAGATTATATTTGTATTGTAAATATGGCCCATAAGCCCAAATGTAGACACTATATATATTGTAACAAACCCTAGCAATGAGAACAAGGCATTATTATTTCCTACATGGTATCAGAGCGAAAAGGTAAAGTCTGCATTACTTTATCTGAAGGATGCCCCAGTCTACTATGCCAAACCTCGGAATCACTCTCTTTGCATGCCAGGATCACCGAAACCAAAGAAGCTGGAACCTCCCCCAAGAAGTAAAGTCCACCCCTTTGTTCACCTGCTCCAATCACCATCCTCTTACTTCGGTCCTGAACAAAACACAAATCAGGAGTAAATAACATATCACAATTTCTGGCACCAATCAATTGTGAGACAGAGATCAAATTGTAAGTCAATGTCGGAACATAAAGAACATCCGTCAACACCAACGAAGCAGTCAAAAATAATTTGCCTCTCAGAAAAGCCTCAATAGTGCTCCTATCAGGCAAAATCATAGGACAGACAGGGCCCTCAAAGCAATCAACTAAACAGTCACGAGAGCCTGTAGCATGAAGAGTAGCCCCAGTATCGAATATCCAAGTGACAGAAGAACTCTTACCCATCAGACGATCAGAGTTTGAAGAATCAGGGTTTGAAGGATTATCGTTACCCAGCAAGCTCATCAGTTTCTGCCATTGTTCACCTAAGAGTGGTGAAGGATATCCTTCAGGCATCATATCCGCCGAACTACCAGCAAGACCAGCAGGGACACCATGACCAGCAGCGGCGACATGATGAACAACCCCTGCACCACCAGTACCGCGTCCCCCATCACGTTTTTGCTGTGGTGCCGGACTTCTGTCACCGCCAGCACCACGTCCGCCCTCACGCCGAGGACGAGTCTCCCACCACTCTGGATAGCCAATCTTGGCAAAACAAGTGGCAACATCATGACCTGTTTTCTTGCAATGAGTACAGATCATATCTGATTTGTCCCTGGAATCTGAGGTTCTACTATTAGAAGTAGTAGAAAGACGAGGTGAAGTCTTGATAGCCAACGCCAACACCTCCTGATATAAAAATATAATCTAACATTTTTCGTCCATAATAAGAGTCACGAGTGTTATAGTTTGGGGACATCTATATTTCCAAAAACTCTTGAAGCTGGCATAAGTGAGTCAACCGCAAAGCTCAAATGCAACAACCTTTCAAAATAAAGGCCACTTAATCACATGTATTCCTGAACAATAATGCTAAGTCTACTACCAAATTCTTACAACCCTTTTACAACCACTCACCCATGTGATGACATGTGGACCATGGCCCACATGTCAGCAATGGATGAAGGTTGTAAGAGGGTTGTAAGCATTTGGTTGTAACTGTAGCATTACTCATTCCTGAATCCTATCGTCTATGAAGAGTATGCCCCAAATCCTTTTGTCCTTCGTGAAAATGGTGCTAGTGACCTAGCTTTTCTCGAGTACCTACTAGGCTCAGTGACACTTAAACTTTCACAAAGAGATATATATATATATATGTTTCATAGAAACACTTAAAAGATGAGATATGACCTACAGGAATATGAAATCTTCAATAAATAGGAAGGTAATAGAGTTAAAAGTTACAATTTTCGGTAGATATTTGTTATGTGACTAATGTGAATCTGAGCTTCTTCTCAAATGCAAGCCCCTCAAGAACACATTACAAAACTAATAAAGTCTGCAGATATAAAATATGAGGGCATGGTTGTAGATGTTGGTCAAGATATGTCAGCCGACTCGATCTTATCAAAATGTCGGCCAACATTTAGTTAATCGGGATTATTATTTTTTTCCTTTTCAGATGAAGGATTTTGAGTGTTAAATAACTTGAGACATTTAAACTATTTAGATTTCTAAAAGTATTCCATATTTGTACTTATTGTCGTTCTTAGACTCTTAAATTACTTTGTATGACATTTTAGCATTAAAACTATTAGTTTTTAGATTAACGATAAAGGCTTCGTTGTTGTTGTAACTTTTTGTATAGTTGTTAGTTTTAGGATATTTAGTATGTCAAATATGTACTTAAGTAGCCTCATATGGATATCCGACATTAAAAATGTCCCCGACGTGAGACTGATGACATTTTAATACGTCCTTGACATGTCACCAAGGTCCAAAGTCCAGCATTTCAAAATCCAATCCGGCATGAAGCTGACATCCGACATCTACAACCTCGTATGAGGGTGTATTTACCAAATGATAGCGACTAGAGAATGCGCAAGGGTAGAAACATGGAAAGAAACAATACATGATGGGAAAGGAATACAAGAAATATAAAGTGAAAGAAAAGAGTCACAAAAAGGACACGGGATATTTCACATGGAGTGATTGTTCTATTTAACAGGCTTACTGGTTAATCAGTAAGCCAATATTCAGGAGGATGTTGCTCATATAAGTAGAGTGGGATGATAACAAGTTAAGGAGTAACTTGGAATAGTATGTAACCGGAAACGAGCTAGCCGAATAACCTTAGCACCCACCTTGCTTAGCACCCCCACACGCATGAACGTTTACCACAATCTGTCTCGAACCAATTAGAGCGTCTCAAACCAGCCCCGTAATCATGGGCTCTGATACCACTTGTTGGGAACGAGGTATGACCTGAGCCGGAGTTGGCCCATGAGATACGATATTGAATTGGGCCCATATGCCTTAAAAGAGAATTCTGACCTGAACCAATCACAATTATCTACACCACACCACATGATCCCACCTCCGAATGGATATGGGACTAAATTACCAACTCCATTGTCACCTCTCATTTGAGAGCTCAACCGGAAACGAGATACAACCCAACATGTATGTGGCTGTAAAATACCTAAGAAGCTGAAGGAAGTTTCATATGATGGCTAAACTACAAATGGGCGAAATATTGCAACACAAAAACAATAAAAGACTGTATCTGTGAGAATTTGAAGGTAGATTAAGTCAAGAAGCAGATGCCGGGAAATCGCTTAAGATGTACGTCTTTTGACATGTACAGTGAAAAGACTCGCGGACATAGCAGCTACAGGTGACACAATAGTTTCTTAGTAGTGTACAGGCAATCGAGGATGAAACTGGATTTGAAAGTTCAAGGAAAAAAAAAATATGATGGCTGCTAAATGAAGAGATGGACAAAGCTTTTGCTTATTTGTCTTGTACTTCTCTTACCCAACTGTTCAAACCATAGTTTCCAGTATTGGCTGATGCAGCTCCAATACAGCCGATACCGATACGATTTGGCACGTCCCGATTCTATACCGGACGATACCGATACTTACTGATACCGACATTGGGGGTCTCTTTTTCTGTCATTTCGGGAAAGAAAATTGAACAAAAAAGACCAATAAACAAGGGCGTAAAAGCATAATAAGGTTGTAAAAGGATGAAATTTATCTATCCCAGGTAAATCAATCAGAAAGGCTGACTGCTATTTCATTCAATTCCAAAATTACTAAGAAACAACCACATAAAATACTTCAAATTATGCTTAAATATGTAAAATATATTTTTTTTCCCTAAAATTTTAGTAATTTATTAATAATTACTTGCTTTCCAATATCAAAAATTCCGATATTCGGATCCGAAACCGCTGATCCAGATACTCATAGGAATGGTCTTATACGGATTCCGATACCAATATTGTGAACCTTGGTTCAAAATCCTTTTGACACATAAGTATTGCCAAGGTAGAAAGGAAAACTATGAAGAACAAGTATACTTATATGAATCAAAAGTTCTCAGCACAGTAACTTGTTTGGCTTTAATCATAAGGGTTCACAGGTATATTAACCTTTCGTAGGATTTATGTACCTCCCGTTCATCTTTTATCCTTCCTGGTAAATAGATTATCCTTCAAACGACGGCGATACAACAAAAGGCTTTGGTACTCTTTTCCAGCTCTATTTTTCGGGTTAAACAAAACACCTTGAGAAGGTACAGGATTTCCATGGTTGCTAAAGGTAAATAATACCGCTACAATTGTTCCTTGCATGATTATCTTTACTTACGGATTATTAGTAAAATCCCTAACCAAATATGCCTCTGTCAACTAGTGCGAACGAATCATATAACTATTCGAGTAACGTGATTCTTGCTTACTGAACAGGTATGGCAGGTGCAGATTTGGAGGACTGATCCTTCTTTGAAGAAGAAAGTACTGCTCTCAACATCAAAGATTACACTAGTAAGTAATCTTCATGCATCAGAAACAATGAAAGGCTATGAAGAAACTGTCAGGAAGTATGCAAAGCTCTGAAGCTTGCCCCCACAATACCATGCTCTACAGCTTGTTATTGACAAAATAAAGTCATGTCATTGGTGGATAATAAGTCCAATTTCATACTTCACATGATATTAGCTAGATTGACCCTTGAAGAGATTCTGTAACATATAGTACACAAGCTTAGTTGTTATTAATTATTAACTACCTTTTGATTAATTAGATGATGTTCACTTCATAAATTAATTAGTTGTGGAACCCTTGCAGAGTTCCCAAACTGCACAATACTAGGGACTGCAATCAAATCAACCACTGACAAATATCCAGCCTGTTCAAATTTCTGCTTCTTAATGAATTTTAACTCCTTGTTAAGATCTAACCTGAACTTCCTTTATTTTGACTTCCTCCAAATGATATTTGTCAAAATACGGAAGAATCCGGAAGGAATGAAATGAAAACAGAAAAGGAAAAAAAAAAAACAAGATATGGAAAGAATTCCGAAGCCATGCCTGCCAGTGCAGGAGGAGGGAGAAGAAGTTGTGTATAACCCTAATCTTAAACCAATTCCCTCTAAGTTTTAAAGTTATCGCGTCCTTATCATGCTTTTATCAAAGCCTCTTCAAGCCATAAAATTCGTACAAATTTTAAAAAAATTAGCCCGCACTCATATTGCTCTTCTGGTTTAAAATATTAGCCATCTGACTCTCAACAAGGTGGTATGTAAAATGGTTAGTTTGCAATGCAAAAAATCAACTCCACTAATAAAGATTACAATCCTATCTTTCAAAAATTAGGACCGTCAATGAGAAGTACAAACAATTGACCAGACTTGATTTTCATCCATACAGTCAAATTCCAAAGGCATCCTCATTACAAGTCTTCCGATCCACTTTTACAACCAAAACTTAGTGTCACGTCCCGATTTGCAGAGTCATTTATTCACATATTTTATCTCTTGGAATCGATCGTCCTCGCTTGGACGTGATGCCGTACAAGTCTGATATTGCACTTGTACAAGACAAAGATGGTACATAATTGATTATCTTCAAATAGGAACACATCGCAGCGGCAGAAGCAGACAAATTGAAGTTAATGATGACAATCTTTCTATTGAATAGAAATACATTACTTCTTTATAGCGGCGGAGATACAAATGATAACTTGAAGTCGTACAGAGATATATAGAACTTTATTCTCTTTATTCATAATTGAATAAGAGTACAAGACTTGTATTAAAATACAACGCTTACAACACATCTCTCTTTACATTTAAAGCCAACTGAACAATGCTATAAAGCTTACATGTGATACTTGGATACATTGGATTACAACTCTTATACCGACTTGGCTTACAACTCACTGGTACCACTGATTACAATGTTCCATACATTATGTCCTTTATAAACAGAAGACATCATCTTGTACAAGGAGAGTTTCTGCATGCCCAACAAATCTTCGATGCCGCGGGACTAATCAAGCCAATCTTCGTGTGCAAAACATCCCAAGCACGAGCACCTGCCCAAAAAACGTGGGTCAGTACATCATCTATGTATTGGCGAGCAGAATCCAACCCACTCGCCTAAGCCAACATTTAAGTAACCATTTAAGCAGCATTTATTAGAATGATCTTTCTATTTGGGACCTGGCATCAGTTTACAGTTCATGGACAATATTTATAGTGAAGCATGTAAACATATTATTTTGCAATATTCATGTGGACGTATCATTATAGCATTCTTGGTGTTATCATACAAAGACATCATTTAAGCATCATTAACATTAACATCTTAAACATGTTATGACAATTCTCACTTCAAGCATCACTTAGCATGTATGTCATGTTTGAGCAATGTTTATAGCATGGCATCTTTCTAGCATACTGAATTTAACATGTTAAGCAGGTTCTCATACTGAAAGGCTACATACAGCATCATTTATTTGGCACGTTAAGCACGCAAGTTAAACCAACACAGATATTGAGTATATCACACTTAAGTAATTTCTTACCGATAGCCAACTCCCTCGTACCTGCATCAAATACAGGTTATCAGATATACTTACTCTGCCTGCACAAAACATTTATTAGCGTGCATCCTAACTACATGGTCACTGGTGTTGTTAAACCATATGGACTCTTTTCATTTTATTTCATTTCAAGATAATGCGGTCAGCATAGTAGGTGGCGAGCCTCTATGCCACCCCGCATTATTCGTGCTCCCACAGCACTCATCATTATTTTCTCCTAAGCCGAATCGCTCCCGGCACCCCGGTACCGTTCGAGGAAATTAAAACTCAAACCTTGTATACAAGTTGTCCATGACCATGCGAATGCGTGTCCGACTCGATTGTGAACATAATCGCATGGTAAAACATATTAAAGAAAGTAAAGGCAACAGTGCATCATTAGTCATATTCAATAACTTATTCATTTTATCATTACCATCATTTCATTTGGTGATCTCAAATACTGCATCATTTCTCATTTATTACTTCGTTGCAACATTTCTCATATCGTTCCTTTCGACAAGGAATATAACATTCCTTCATCTTGTAAGGGACATGCAACATTTCATATTCTTGCAACAGTTATACAGAGAGTACATGATTCAAGTATTCGTTCAATTCTCATAGCCAGTTCATTGTCTATTTTATCATTCACAAGGCATCTCATTATTCAAGTGTTTTACTGTTTCAGCAGCATTAAACATAAGGGACAATGTTATAAATTCATTCTCAGGCATCAAATCACATTAGCAGTTCAATGTGTTGTATATTTCAAATTCTCAGCATAAGCATCTCTATTGTTCAACAACTAAAACATGGGACATTTAGGGACAATTTATAGCATTTTAATACTTTATTTTATTAAGCATGAAGGAGTAAGGAGGAGGAAGGACAGTTCCACTCACTTGCATAAAAGGGTCTTCCTGTTCCGATCACACACACAATTCCACTAAGCGTAGCTCCACCAGCGAGCCACGTTCCAATACCCATTCTGTCTAGCCAGCTAAGAGAGACTGCATCAGTCTCAATTCTCTTGATTTTCAACCCAAGTCACGGTCCAATATTCTGATCCCATCCAACAAGCCAACCAAATGCCTCGTGCGGAGCGGGGCATTACACTTAGCACTTGTAATCTTGCACGAGAAATCTCAACCTTTGATTAGCTTTCTTTTCACCTCATCAAGGATGAGATCCCCGAGGACGTTTTTACGCATTCTCCACGCAAGGGAAGGCTATAGATACACTCAACCAGGATTCTCAAGCTTGCTCCCTGGTTTATCTAATACACTAATCAGCCACTTTCATTACCATTAACGTTCCAACTATTTATGACTAGATGCCATGTACTTGAGAGTTAGAATGTTCAATATTATCTGCGTATAGGTGATTAGGTTCGGATGGGACTGATAGCATGAGAACTACAATCTTCATAAGGTTTTGCATTCATTTTCTTTTTTGGTGATATTAATGAATGAAAGGGTTCATGTAGGCTAGCCTAACTACTAAATTTTGGGATAAAGGCTTTGTTGTTGTTTATGATTTACTAGAATGTCTTACACACTGGAAAACAGTAAGTAACAATTGTGGTAAGACACAGAAAACATGTACCATCAACCATACGTCCTTCTTTTGTCAGAAAATTTTCTTCAACGAAAGAAACTTTAAACAAATATGCGGAAGGAAAAAGAGTTTGAAAATTTTCGAAAGGGGCAATATATTCCGCCAGTTTGTCTGGCGGAATTTCAGCATTTTGAACCTTAGTTGATAGAAGGAAGATGTTCGCAGTACTTTTTGAATGTTTTCTTTAGAAGAGTGATAATTGAGATTGATAAGAAGAGTGGATATATTACAAATTTTGCATATATATATATATATATATATATATATATATATATATATATATATATATATATATATATATATATATATATATATGTTTATGTCTGTTAATAATACATATCTGTTAATAAACATCTTACATGTAAGTTTATGTATGGAGTACTGACTAGTTAGTTATTATCAGACATAAACGGGAGCAAAACTTTAAACAAATTGCTTTATTTCAGCCTGAATCTGAACAAATGCTCAAACTCAGCCAGACAGAATATTGTCCCTTTGAAATCATGTAAACTCTTTTTCCTTCTGCCTATTTGTTTGAAGATTCTTTGATTGAAGAAAATTTTCTGTTCTTTTATTAAGCAACTGAGCAATCTCATTCAAAACAAGAGATAAATTGATCCATATTGGAGTACATGCAAAAGTATGTGCATTATAGTGCACTTACACTTTCCAATTCAGACGACAGCATTTTCAAATTCCTGATACCATCCACTAGATTTTTTTTTTGAAGGAACATAACTTTCATTCAGGATTTAAAAGGATTACAAGAAGTCATATCACATGAGATATGATCTTAAGTACAAACTGGAATTGAATCATGAACAATTAGAGTGTTCATAGAGTTTTGCAATAAAAAGTAGGCGGCCAGAGAGTGAGCACAGTGGTTAGCTCCGCGATGGGTGAAAGAGAAGGATATCTCCCTGTCTGAACTCAGAACCTTCTTGGCATCACAGATGGTGTGACGGGCAAGCCAGATCATAGTCGTCGGTTGAGAAATGATGGCATCAAGTAGAGCTTTGCAGTCCCCTTCTACTTTGGTTTTGTGCAATTGCTTTCGCTCAATGAGGACTAGAGCTAAGTGAACTCCCAAAGCTTCAGCCTCAATCGGGGATCCACCAACTTGTGTCTTAGATAGAGCTCCCAGGAACATTCCCCTTTTATTTCTCAGCACAGCAGCAGCGACCATTTTTTCATCCAAGTACGCGCCATCAAAGTTGATTTTCAAATGTGATGCTTCAGGTGCCCTCCAAGTTGCATTTGTGTCAATCCTGGCTGGTGTAGAATTTGAATAAGGTTGCTTCTCATTGTAGGCTTCATAGATCTCTTGTTGAACATTAGCTTCGTGTATCATTCTCTTGATGTTAATCACTGTATTGCTGAAGATGTATTTGTTTCGTGCCTTCCATATGGACCACATCAGGTAGAGACATCTGGATACATCAATCCGATCTTCATTGTGGAGGAGATTTGAGACAAGATTGGAGATAGAAGTATGGGGTTGTATCTTGCTTGCAATTGAGGGTATCACATGCCAAGAAGAACCTGTGATGGAACAATGAAGAAAAAAATGGTTAGTAGTTTCGTCGCATACCTTGCATAGGGGACACGTAGCATCAATGTCATTTATTCTTTGGTGTAGGCTAGCTTTGGTTGGTATAGAATTTGTCAGTACTCTCCAAGCGAATAACAGTACTCTTGGACATATGTGATTAAGTCTCCACAGTTTCTTCCAATCAATGAATCCATTCTCAACGGGATGATTTTGATCCCTATAATTCATGTCATATGCAGCCCGATAAGCCGATTTTGTGGTTAAGCAACCATCTTTAGTGTGCTTCCATATTAGACAATCATCCTTACAGTTCATGGATAATTGGATCTCAAGAATTGCTGCTGCTTCATGAGGAGGGAATAGCAAGCATATAAGGTTTTCTTTCCAACAGAAAGTCTCTTTGTTTATGAGATTACTGACATTAGATACCCATTTCTTTGCAAATTGATATCCTGAGACCCAATAATTCAGCAAATTAGGAACCCATGGGTCATTCCAAATATTTATTTTGGATCCATCACCCACAGACCAAATGACATGACTTTGAAGGAATTTCCTACTCTTTAAGATACTCATCCAAACACAGTATTGGTTTTGTCTTGGATTAACCACCCAGAATGATGATGTGAGGAGATATTTACATCTAAGTATAGTGCCCAGATGGAAGTAGGATCAGTAATGAATCTCCAAGCTAACTTTATCATGAAAGCAGTGTTGTTGATTTGTGGATCACGGATGCCAAGTCCTCCATCGAATTTTGATTTGGTAAATGTGGACCAAGCTGTGAAATGGATTTTCTTTTTATTGTTCTCAAGACCCCACCAGAACTCCCTTTGGTGCGTAGATAATGAGTTTGAAACATATTTTGGGATGAAGTAGGAAGAGTAGTAATAAGTGGGAATTGATGACAAGGATGATTTGATCAGTATTGTGCGGCCAGCGTGAGAAAGACAACATCTCTTCCATCCATTCAGTTTGCTGAGACTAGTATTAAGAAGATCAAAGTAGGTATTTATCCTGTTTTTTGAGAGAAGGATTTTGTGGCCGAGATATTTCTCAGTAGGAAGCATATACTTTACACCAAATAGACATTTGAAGAGCTGACGCATGTGAGAATCAGTTTTCTTAGAGAAGTGAATGGAGGATTTATCAAAATTGATGCGTTGTCCTGACCAAAGCTCAAAGGTTTTGATGATGATTTTAGCTTGGGTGATATTATGTAAAGTGCTCTTTCCAAAGATAATGAGATCATCTGCAAATGCAAGGTGAGAAAAGATATAGGATAGTGTTTAAGAGTAATACTTTCGTATAATATATTCCTTTCCATAATGAGAATGAGGGTTGATAGGATTTCCATACTCATAATGAATAGGTATGGAGAAAGAGGACATCCTTGTCGAATGCCACAAGTTGGAGATAAAGTATTGGTTGGTGATCCATTGACAAGAACATAAAAGGAGGATGAGGAAATACATTCCATAATGAGTGCATGGGACTTTCCTGTAATGCCAAATCCCTGTAAAGCTTGACCAATGATGTTCCAATTGAGCCTATCATAGGCTTTAGTCATATCAAGCTTGAGAACAAAAGAGCTATTTGCAGTTGTAAAGGATGACATAGAATGAAGAATTTCCTGAGCAATTATAACATTATCACCAATGTGTGTATTTGGAACAAAAGCTGTCACGACCCGCACCCGCTATAAGCGCACGTGCACGTGACAACGCCCAGCCCTCACCGTAAAAACGGCGTGGAACGCTGTAGGTTTTCTACTCTAAACAGTTTATATATATATATCAAAACCTGTCGAGAATATGGTCAACTCCGAACGGAGGACAAGCAATGAATATATATGAGTGCACAATCACAACTCTAAGATGATAAAGTAAAGACTGAAAGATAAAGACAACAAGACGATAAAATAATAACCTGTCAAGTCCAAACACCAAATAATATACAAGTCCAAGTCTCTAATACAAACCATAATAATAACAGTCTCAAAAGTAGCTGGAGACAAAGTCCAGTACAAAAGACCTACTCTAACTAAGCAATAGGTAAGGTCTCGCCAGACGGAGCTAAGCCCTGCTGGACCAAAGTCTCCAGGTCTAGGCCCACTACGTCATCCAGACCGTAGTAGGTACAGTAATTCCCCTCGTCAGCATCTGTAATATTTTCAACATATCCTGTCAGGATGGAACGAGTACAATCTACTAATAACAGTTCACAAGATATGACAAAAGCTATAAGACTGTAAATAGAGAGTATATACAAGAAAATTATGGAATGTACATGTGAGTATCATGGCAAGGTAAGCTGTAAAACTAGAGCTAGAACAAGGCAAGTAAACTGATTATGGCATGTACAAGAATCAAGAATCATATATCTAGGTGTGTGAGTACTAGCTACAACATGTGGCCGGATTGGGTCTGCACAAGGTTATGATCTAGCCAATCATACGTGTGGTGTAGGATTGGCATTCACAAGGTTCACAATATATACAAGGCGGGTATGACCACACATCTACACTAGTACTCTCCGTCCCCGACTGGTAGAGTGGATCCAAGCAAGACACGTTACGACACGGAATTCTACGAGAAGGGAGCAAGTCTCCTCGAGAATCGGTGTCCATATACTGCACAAGAACTACAAGGGTGCTTGCACAAGATATACCAAGATAACGAGGAATAACATCTCATATCGGGATCCATGAATACCAACACTACTAAAATACCCCACTTTACCGACGGAAGTTTAGCGACGGACGGATTCCATCGCTAATAGCGACCAGTTTCCGACATCTTAGCGACGGATTAGCGACAGACAACATAACATAATTTTTTCCAATTTTAAATGTTAAAATATGTCGGGTTTCCGTCGCTAAGTCGACGAACGTTAGCGACGGATTCTTTTTCGTCGCTTATTCGTCGCAAATGTTGGCGGCAAAATCTTTAAAACATTGGCGGGAACTTTAGCGACTAACTGGCGACGGATATATCCGTCGGAAAACACCTTTTAATTGGCGACGGTGTAGCGACTAATTTATTCCGTCGCTATTCCGTCGCTAGGTTCTGTGCCCTAACTTAAATTGAACCGACGGGGGGGAATTTTTCATTCCCCCCAAAACTCTCTCTCTCTCTCGCGGCTCTCTCTCTCTCGCGCGCGGCTCTCTCTCTCTCTCTCGCGGCTCTCTCTCTCTCTACCAGGTATCTCTCTCTCTCTCTCTCTCTCTCTCTCTCTCTTTCTCTAATTTTGGGTTTTGGGGCCGGGAGGGGGGAGTGGGGGGGGGGGGGTCGGCTTCGCGGGGGGTGGAGAGGGCGGGGGGGGGGTGGTGAATGGGGTCAGGGGGTCGGGGGGGTGTGGGGAATGGGGGCAGGGGGTGGGAGGGGTGGGGAATGAGGGTCGGAGGGTCGGGGGGGTGGGGAATGGGGGCAGGGGGGTCGGGGGGTGGGGGGTGGAGAGGGCAGGGGGTCGGGGGGGTGTTGAATGGGGGCAGGGGGGTCGGGGGGGGGGTCGGGAATGGGGGCAGGGGGTCGGGGGGCGGGGGGTGGGGGGTGGAGAGGGCAGGGGGGTCGGGGGGGTGGGGAATGGGGGCAGGGGGTCGGGGGGTGGGGGTGGGTAATGGAGAGGGCAGGGGGGTCGGGGGGGGTGTTGAATGGGGGCAGGGGGGTCGGGGGGGTGGGGAATGGGTTGCATTCCCCGATACGGATACGGATACGGTTTGGCATGTCCCGATCCTAAAAAATAATACTATTTCATTTAATTTAATTTCATTTAATTTCAAAACTACTAAGAAATAATACTTAAAACACTTAAAATTATGCCTAAATGTATAAATTATATGTTTTTAAATGTAAATAATTTATTAATAATTATTTGTTTTCCAATACCAAAAAAATCCGATACTTCGATCCGATACCGCCGATACTACCGATATCGTCGATACCAATACTAGATTGCTTAGACTTATATTGCAAGGTAACTAGATACAAGTTATGATACAATGTAAATGCAAGTATACATGTTAGCTAGATAGCTTAGACTTATATTGCAATCTCCTATTCACACGAGTATTGATATCGCCGATGCCAATACTCGTAGGAATATATAGTCCGATACCGATTCCGATACCGATACTTTGAACCTTGATTTAAATACATGTTAGTATAGTATCTTCACATATATGTTAAGAGTATATACATGATTAGCAAGGTAACTAGATACAAGTTATGATACAATGTAAATGCAAGTATACATGTTAGCTAGATAGCTTAGACTTATATTGCAATCTCCTATTCACACGAGTATTGATATCGCCGATGCCAATACTCGTAGGAATATATAGTCCGATACCGATTCCGATACCGATACTTTGAACCTTGATTTAAATACATGTTAGTATAGTGTCTTCACATATATGTTAAGAGTATATACATGATTAGCAAGGTAACTAGATACAAGTTATGATACAATGTAAATGCAAGTATACATGTTAGCTAGATAGCTTAGACTTATATTGCAATCTCCTATTCACACGAGTATTGATATCGCCGATGCCAATACTCGTAGGAATATATAGTCCGATACCGATTCCGATACCGATACTTTGAACCTTGATTTAAATACATGTTAGTATAGTGTCTTCACATATATGTTAAGAGTATATACATGATTAGCAAGGTAACTAGATACAAGTTATGATACAATGTAAATGCAAGTATACATGTTAGCTAGATAGCTTAGACTTATATTGCAATCTCCTATTCACACGAGTATTGATATCGCCGATACCAATACTCGTAGGAATAGTCCGATACCGATATACATTGTAGAGCTCTGTTTTGCTATTCTGGACATGTTGTGAGCTGTGCTGTTCTAAATAGGAGCCAGACACACTCCTGAGACGGGGGAGTATGTATAGTGATGTGGATTCTTACTAACTTATCATGTGAACCCATTTATGGGCCCTTCATTGAACCTTCTCATGTGCAACTTTCAGTCCATTCACAGTTCCCTATATTGTACTCTACATCACCTAGTTCACTTATATCTAACATCCTAACCCTAATCCAAATTTATGAGTATCGATATCGGGCTATTCTTATGTTTAGTTTGTCTTACGATACAGATTTTCACATCCAAATTGAGGATGAGTCGTTATTTTGTTGATCGTACATGGATGTACAAACGGCAACACGAGAGTAGAATTGGTGTGAGTGACGATTTTCAGGCAGGCGTGGAAGTATTTCTTAATTATGCAATGAGCAAAGCTCAGTACATGGACGGTAACAAAATTAAGTGTCCATGTGTTAAATGTCACAATAGACGTTACGAAGAAGTGGTGACTGTGAGAGATCATTTGACCCGTAAGGGTTTCGTACGTAATTACGGCCTGTGGTCATCGCAAGGTGAACTATATTCGAAAAGACAGGCTGCGGAAGCTGCTACTTATGCTTTTGATGATAATGCTGCAACGGATGTCATCGAAGACCACGGATGCTCTGTTGATTATGGAGATCTGCAGAACCTTGCACGAGATATGGTGTATGATGCGGCAGGGCCTAATTTTGATCCGGAGGATCCTAATCCCGAGGCGAAGGAGTTCTATGACATGTTTCAGGACGCAGATACTTCTCTATATCCTGGTTGTGAGACTCATTCCGCACTGTCAGTGACGATGCGGTTGTTGAACATAAAGTCTGATTTTAACTTGCCACAAGCTTGCTATAATCGGATCACAGAAGTAATCAAGGAGGTGTTACCGAAGGAATCAAAAGAGCTACCAAAAAACTTCTACAAGTCAAAGATGATGGTCCGACAACTGGGACTGGGGTACAAGAAGATAGATTATTGTCGCAACGGATGCATGTTGTACTACAAAGAGAATTGCGTATCAGAAAGTTGCAGCTTCTGTAATGCGGATCGTTACAAGCCAGTACAGGGAAAAAGAAAGTCGACTAGAAAACGATGTCCTTACAAGTATATGCATTACTTGTCGATCACGAAGCGCTTGCAGAGGATGTATATGTCTCTAAATACAGCAGAACACATGACGTGGCACAGCGAAGAACGCATAAAGGACGAAGGAGAATTGTCACATCCTTCGGATGGAGAGGCGTGGAAACATTTTGATTTGTGTCATCCAGATTTTGCTGCAGAGCCTAGAAATGTACGCCTGGCGCTATGTGCTGATGGCTTCGCCCCTTTCGGACAGTCGGGATCTCAGTACTCATGCTGGCCGGTCATTCTTACCCCTTACAATCTGCCACCATGGATGTGTATGAAGACTCCTTATATGTTTCTGACAGCTATCATACCCGGTCCTAAAAATCTGACGAAGAACATCGATATATATTTACAGCCGTTGGTGGATGAGCTGAAACAGCTGTGGGAGATCGGCGTCACGACCTATGATATTTCCAGGAAACAGAACTTTCAGATGAGAGCTTCACTCATGTGGACAATCAATAATTTTCCAGCATACGGTATGCTGTCGGGATGGAGTACGCACGGCAACATGTCTTGTCCGATATGCATGGAAAATAGTAAGACGTTCCGCCTTAGGCATGGAGGAAAAACTTCTTTCTTTGACTGTCACCGTCAATTTCTGCCCGCGACCCATCCTTGGAGAAAGAATAAGGACGCGTTCAGATATGGAAAACAAGAATTTTCTCAACCTCCTGCCAGATTTTCGGGATACGATATTTGGGAAGCTGTAAAGGAATTGCACACCGCAATGGAAGATCCATCGAACCATCGTGTCGAGGGGTTCGGACAAAGCCATAACTGGACCAAACGGAGTATCTTCTGGGACTTGCCTTATTGGAAAGATAATCTTATAAGGCATAATCTTGATGTCATGTATATCGAAAAGAACGTGTTCGATAATGTCTTCAATACCGTCATGGATATTAAAGGAAAGACGAAGGACAATACAAAAGCAAGACAAGACATAGCCGAGATATGCAAGCGTCCTCATCTGAACTTGATACAAAGGGGTGCTGGTGGACAATTAAGTAAGCCTATAGCGCCATACACATTGAGCAAGGAAGATAGATTAATAATCTGCAAGTGGATATCTAATTTAAGATTTCCCGACGGCTATGTTTCGAATTTGTCTAGATGCGTTGATCTCAATGAACGCAAGCTAACGGGAATGAAGAGTCACGACTGCCACGTGTTTATGGAAAGATTACTGCCCATTGCTTTGAGAGAGTTGTTGCCTTCTGCTGTATGGGTTCCGTTGGCCGAGCTGTCTACATTCTTCAGGGATATCTGTTCAACTAAGCTGACGGTGCAACATATGGTACAACTTGAGGAGAAGATTGTCTTAACAATCTGCAAGTTAGAGAAAATATTTCTACCGGGCTTTTTCGACAGCATGGAGCATCTACCGATTCATCTAGCATACGAAGCCCGTGTCGGTGCATCTGTTCATTATCGATGGATGTACCCTTTGAAAGGTAAATAAAAATCGATATAATTTAAGTGAAATTTAAGTGGTTTTACAATTCATTGTTAATTCAAGATAATTTGTCTCTTTAGGTACCTACAACATCTAAAGAGAAAGTTGGCAACAAGGCTCATATAGAGGCTTCGATATGCGAATCATATCTTATCGAGGAGGTGTCAAATTTCTGCTCCATTTATTTCGATACTCATGTCGAGACAAATCGAAATAGACCTCAAAGGAATGAAGAAGACGTTGAGGATGGAGGTATATTCAATTTAAGGGCAAGCCTATTGGGGCTAGTAAGAAACGGTAGTTGACCGACGATGAGTATGATACCGCTCACCGATATGTCTTGTTAAATTGGACATACAAGAAGTGAGAGATTTGGAGAAGTAAGTGACTACGCTCGTTATAATCTAATTTGGTGAATTAAGTGACTACACTTATTTTTATTCTCTCTAACAGTGTATTTAGAGGTGAAGTCAAAATGAGGACACCATATATTACAGATGAGGGACTTCAAAGAGAGGTTGATTGTACTTTCCGTCCTGGTTTCGTAATACGTAAGTAACTGAGATAATAGATGCGGCTACCATTAAAATTATGCAGCTAAATATTTAAATTATCAATACATGTTTACAGGTTTTTGCCTGAAAAAACACTCATAAATGAGAGCATTCGTTAGGCATTGGGACCGAAGAAGCATGCAAAGACTTTGTCAGGCTATGTCGTTAATGTCTTCAAGTTTAAGTCAACTCAGCATGCTATAAATGCCAAATTTCTCAATGACGGCTTCGATACCAAGAATTTGGTGTTTGCATAAGAGGCACCATCTATGACGACGAGCCGGACTTTGATATATGGAGTGCTTCGGGAGATTGTAGATTTACAATATAGGCCCCATATGATATGTATTGTGATGTTCAAATGTGAGTGGTTCGATACGCGACCAAATATCGGTTGGAGAATCGATAAACAATTTGGATTCGTCGATATAAATTATCGCAGGAGGTATAGAGGGTCCGCCACGTTTGCGATAGCAAGTCAGGTTGTTCAAGTCTACTATACAAGCTACCCAAGGTCGTAGAGATCGATTTGACTGGTGGACAGTATGCAAGATTAAATCTAGAAATACATTCAACGTTGGAGACCAGTATACCAAGAGGACCAGATCGAGAAGCCCCAATACATGGGACAACAGTCGGATACCATGGACGTGGAAGATGTCGATATACCTCATGCTGAGGAAAATAGAGGGAGGAAGAGGTTGATATACAAAGACTTAGCTGTCAACCAGGGGAGAAAGAGGCGTTTGTCCCAAGTATTGAGCCTGAAGAAGAAGAAGAAGAAGAAGAAAGAAGAAGAGAAGAAGAAGAAGAAGAAGAGAAGAAGAGAAGAAGAAGAAGAAGAGAAGAAGAAGAAGAAGAGAAGAAGAAAAAGAAGAAGAAGAAGAAGAGGATGAGGATGAGGATGAGGATGATGATACAGATGAAGTCGACGATGAGGATGATGATATAGATGAAGTCGACGATGAGAATGAGGATGAGAACGATGACGATGACGATGAGGACGAGGACGATAACGATGATTAGATTAAATATCGGTATATATTAGAAGCACTTACAACTTAGTGAATTCAGTTTAGACGGACACATTCTTATTTCAGTTTATGTTTTTGTCGTTCGATCATCTACTTATTGTATGATTTTCTTTTACAGATGGCACTCTTAGTTCTCATTGTCTTGACGGCACTCGCCGCCCTGCTGCTGGTATATATATTTTAGTTCAGTTTTATATTATTTATACTTCTATATTGTTAATTATATTATGTGTTCTATTTACAGGTCATGGTCACTACCACTCGTGCTGCTGGCAGTGGCCGTGGACGTGATGGTAGTGGTGCTGGTGGTGGCGGGGTACTGGCCGTGGTGGGCGTGGTGGTAGCGGCACTGGCCGTGGACGTGATGGTAGCGGTCGTGGTGGTAGCGGCACTGGCCGTGGACGTGATGGTAGCGGTCGGTGGTAGCGGTCGTGGTCGCCTTCCACATTCCCCGGATATAGAGTCCTCCGATCCCGACCTGGAGAGCCCGGCCACAGACTCTTCCCGCCGTCGATCTGCCGAGGCGCTACCTTCATCTTCATCGAGGCCTGAGACTCCATCCGCTAGCGGATCCGTTCCGCCCCCGGATGCACCAGCGGGTACACCATCAGTTACTGCAGGGTGGGCTCCGGAGTACCCCCGGATTCAGCTTCATCCTGCTACCGGTGATTACATCCGCGGACCGCGGATCCTCCGACGCCTCCAGAGAGGCCGATAGGCGAGAACCGACGAGAGCTATGGCCCGGGGTGATACGTAAGTAAATTTAAGTTAATTTATTAAATTTGTTTCATTTATTCAAGTTAATAATCCAGTCTTTGCTTCTTTGTAGGTTTTTCCCGTATGATGCTGCCCGGATACTCGGGCAAATTATCCGGGAAAACTACCATGGCCCCTACCTCAATTTTTCTGAGGTACCTCAGAATATGCAGTACGTCTGGCTCGAGGAGATGAAGGTATATATATCTTTTGGTTAATTATTAATTATTCTTTAATCCACTAATTTTTTAATTACGTGATAATTTAATTTGTATGTCAGACGACGTTCTGGTGGCCCCCCCATCGCGAGGAGTTGATTCGCAAGGCCTACAAAGCCGCCGGGAAGAAGATACGGGATGCGGTGTACGACGTTCGTACGGCGCATTCGAGGAAGAAGTGGCTCCGGGAGGAGTACTACGAGCAGATGTTGGATAAGATGAATACTGCTCAGTACAGGGAGAAATCAGAGAAAGCGAAGGCGAGCAGACAGGCCGCTGGTCTGCATACGGGAGGTTCAAGGGCCCACGCAGCGACGCGTGCAGATTTGGTGAGATACCGCAAATTCATTTCACTATTAAATTCGGTACTATTAATATACGTAGTTAATTAAATTCGACGTATATTTCGTATGCAGGCACAACGGGCGGTAAAGGAGGGGAGAGAGCCGGAGTCGGTCACCGCCTACGATGTATTCCTGCATACACACAAGAGGCGGGCAGACGGAAGCTTCGTCGACGCGAGGGCCCAGGCGACTGATGTAAGTAATTACGTTTATGAGATTTATTAGAAATATAATTATTGTTAACTTAATTAGGTGAACGTAGGATTCAAATTATAACTTAGGGAAACATAGGATTTAGATTATAACTTAGGAAAACTTGTAGTATAAACACATTCATTGGATAGGCTGCATATCGTGAGGCCCTTAGTCAGATTGAGCCCCCTGCCGAGGTTGTCGGCGAAACGACGCCCACCCAGACGCCCTCTTCTATGGCCGCTCGCTACGACGACGTGTTCGTAGAGTCTGTCGGCGGCTTTAATAAAGGGCGCGTCTACGGCGTAGGTTCCCTGGCGGCGTCGTTGCAGGGCGCGACTCCGAGATATCCACCGCCCCCGCCTCCTCGCGCCCCGTCGGACGATATGAGGAAGCAGCTTGCGACTCTCACCTCCGATATCGGAAATGCGGAGTCTAATGTCGGATGTGCTGGAGCGCCTTCCGCGTCCTTCTTCTGCTCCCGGTCCAGATCCGTCTGCTCCCGGTCCGTCTAGTGCGGTTGCCGGTCCTTCCGACCCTGGACGTTATTCATTTGACCGTTCTGCCGAGGTCCGCCTGGTAGGATACTGCGCTCATTGGGCTCATGGAATTGATGTCGCCAGAGCAGCTCCGCACGCTTCCAGAGCATGTGTTGTCCCAGGTGCCGGCGTACATGGTGGAAGAGTACATCCGCAGAGCCGAACGACGACGCGATCCATCTCAATATTTGTACTATTTTTGGATATTTGTACTGTTTTGGATTTTGAATTCTGGATATTTTGGAAGCGTACATGAATGTTTGGATATTATGAATTTGTGTATTTGTGTTTGGATATTTGTACATAGATGTTTGGATATTTCTGTTTGATATTGGATATTATGAATTTCGATATTTAGATATTTGTTGATCGTACATGGATGTTTGGATATTGGATATTATGAATATGTGTATATTTACGAAAAGGAAATAGAATGTTTCTGTAATTTTTTTTATTAATGTTGCATTTAGCGACGGACTAGCGACTACTTAGCGACGGATATATCTTTTTAGCGACCGATGAGCGACATACTAGCGACGGATAATCCGTCGCTAACTGGGTTATATAAATATTTGCAGTTACCGACGGACGAGCGACGGATAATCCGTCGCTAACTGGGTTATATAAATATTTGCAGTTACCGACGGGCGAGCGACGGATAATCCGTCGCTAACTGGGTACAATTAATATTAGCGACGAAATATCGACTACCTAGCGACGGCAAATCCGTCGACATGGTTCTGGAAATATGGTAGGTTTCCAGAACCATGTCGACGGATAATGGGTCGCTAATCCGTCGCTAATCTGTCGAGGATGACGATGGACTAGCGACGGCCTAGCGACCCATTATCCGTCGACATGGTTCTGGAATTATGGAAGCTTTCCAGAACCAGGCCGACGCCTACCCGTCGCTCATCCGTCGCTATAACGTCGAGGGTAACGACGGAATAGCGACGAAATAGCGACTGATTTTGCGTATCAGGAACCTCTCTGATACGCTTTTACCGACCTATTTACGACGGCTTAGCGACGGATATTTTAATATTATATGGCATGTAAACCGACGGGAACAAGTCGCTAATCCGTCGCTAATCCGTTGAAAGGCAACCGTCGGTAATCAGTCGCTAGTCCGTCGGTTAATCATTTGTCCGACGGCTTAGCGACGGACCAATTTTAGCGACGACGTTTTTCCCGACGGCCATTTTCATCAAATATCCGTCGCTATGCCGTCGGTAATTTATATTATCGACGGATTCGCGATGGATCTGGTCGTCGCTAAATAGACAACTTTGGTAGTGACCAAGTTCCGTTCAGATGTAGGGTTACAAACCCGGTCCTTGTTTGGTTGACGGATTATAACTTGGTTATCTGAATAGTCCCATGGTTATCTTATCGTATATCATCATGATTTTCCATATTTCTAGTCTTTTATTATATAATTATGTTTTGTGCTAATTGCTGGTTTTAGTCCCTTAGTGAAGCCTCCTTTGTGGTACTTGCTCTTTCTGGGATCTGACCCAGCTGGTTTTGTATGGCCAGATACCGGAACAGCTCCAGAGGATCTCCCTACCTTCCAGCCAGATGGTGACCACCAGGCGTAACCCTGGCAACGAGTGAGTTTTTATTTTGGCTCCCACTCCATTGTAAAATTATTCTTTTGAGGCGTTTAGCCACCGAGCAAGTGTTAGCTCGTTTGCAACTTTACTTACTGTCTGCCTACGGGCTGTAACATGATTGACAAATCCTAGGGTTGATCATGTATGACTGAAACTCTTGCTAGTCTTCACATTTTATATGACTAGCTTCATGATCATCCAAATATGTAATGTATGGGATGCCTTACTATTGTATATTTGGTGCTCTGACATCTTGTAACTGTTATTACTTGCTTGAGATTGAGACAATAGGCTTGTTCATGACCATAAAAGACCGATGGCTTGTAGTTAAACCCTCATGTATCTAGACAACCGTGACCATATAGCGAGGTGGGTTGCACTTCAATATACGTAGCTGGCTATGTCCTCCCCCGCTCTCCAGTATTTTGGTTCTGGGGCGTTACAAAAACTATAGTAAATTTTTTGGGGGTTTACATCCTACCAAACTTACAGGAATTTAGTCCTCGAAATTATGAAATAACGGGGGTAGGCTTGAGGAGGTACAAGAGTTTCTAGATGATCAATTTATTAGGCGAGCAAAAGAAACGACATTCAACAAAAAATAGAAAATATATAAATCCCAATTTTATAACTAGGGAAATAAACTACTGGATATAGTTGGATGATGATCACATACATGACAACCCCTCTGTGTCTATTTCGATCATACTACCATCAATCCTAGAATCGTAAAAATCTCAAAGAGTTAATAACTTCCTCGATCTCAATCTAAGATCAATAACTCATATTTGAGTCATTTTTAATATCGTCATGATCTTTGAATCATCAATATCACCTTGTTAATAATAACTTTATAATATGATTTCCCTCGAACTTCATATTCCACAAAATTTAATTTCCTTAAAACACATGTTCTTTTTCTTTGATTCAATTCGATATTTATCCTCAAAAATTTAACTCACCAAAAATTTATATTTCTTAAAAATATATTTTTAAATCCTATATCTCATAATAGGAATTCGATAAGTCCAAAACTTTTGAATTCAATAAATCTCTAATCTTCTTCTATACCTATATATTCCCTCAAGCTGTAATCTTCTCAAAAATTAAAATTCAATAAATCAATTTAGTCGAAGGCAAAATTAAAATATTCTTAGTAGAAAATTTGTACCCATTTATCAATGTAAAAATTTATCCTTAAAGCACCCAAAAAAAATTACATCTTCAACATTTGATTAATCTCGAACTAATTTGTCAATCGCAAGTATACCCTCTTTAGATCATATCATCTTATCAAAACATAATATCACCTCTCTCAATTCCATCTAATAGCACTTACCGCATATTTCAACTTGTGCCTCACAATCATTTTATTTAACTATACCACTAATCTCACCTATGGGGCTTTCTAATCCAACCCCTTTCTAACCGATGGGTGTCATGATCCACTTTTATCTTTGCACAAAGAGAATATATTTAGGAAGGCTTCACAAATCACGAAGGAGTTTAAGGGAAAATCCCCAATGAGTGAAGCAATTCAATTTAGGAGGAAAAATATGGTTAGGTTTAATAATTGTGGTAGGGTTTGGATAATAAATGAGGGTTGCTAATTAACGTACGAAATAAAAGATATTATGCGTTTAAGTAAATCAAGATAAAACACGAAATAAAGAATAACGAATCAAGTAGTTTAAGATAAAATAATTTAAAGGCTTAGGAGACATGGTTCATAGAAGATAGTCTCCTAGGTGGGGGCACGATCAAGGGAACGATTCTAATCATTCTCAAGTTTTAATGATTAGAAGGTCATGGTAATAGATCTAGGGTCGAGAAAAATGATGAGTAATTCAAGACGAGGTTGTAGTCTCATGGCTTGGTCGATGGCTAGCTACACTTATGCATATACAGCTAGGGGGATACTCCATGTCTATCTTTCCATAAGCATGAGGGTTTGTCTTTCAGAAATAGGTGAAGACAAGAACAATAAAGGGTTCAAGGGAGACGTTATTGGATGCAAATACGGGATTCAAAGGCGATGAAATAGTTCAGAGTTGTCAACGCAGTTGTAGATGAGATCCTAAAGGACAAGTATATATTTCAAATAGCTATATCAACTATATCTCAATCCCCTAGATTTAAGGGCGAACCAAATGTACTAAGGTTGATCAGACCATAATACACCGATTCTAATTAGACAATATGTTAATGGGTGCACCCAATAAAATATATGTCATGAATAAGCTCAAATAAAGAAATAAGCTTGTAAAACTAGGCTATAATAGCAGCATCAGTCTAGATAGTAAAAATATAAGTACGTGAGATTATGATGAAAAAAAAGTATAAATAGTTCAAGTTCTTTAAGAATCTAAGTCTTGTCTGGTGTTTGTGCCTATACAGTCATCCTACTGTTCTTGTCTAAGGCTTTGTTTTACCAAATGGGGTATGGACCTCTAAGCTCTATAGTCTAGGTAATCCTCTTAGTATCCTCTTTAATGGGGCATAAGGACAGAGGGAATGCTAGGTCGTGAGATATTCTACCCAACTTGCAAGAGTTCAACTAGTAGTTTGATTGAGCAATGGAACATATATACCTAGTACAAGTCATCTTCCTAACCTCTATCAAGCACGAAAGAAAAGATAAGACTTACGGTAGAAAAGGAATCAAGCATGATAAAATTCAAGGTAGTCAAACGAGAGTTCGCGAATAGAATCAAGGAAGAAGGTTATGTATGTGGATGAGATCCTAGACTCTAGTCCTATATGCAGGCTTGTTTGGTGTTGGCCCATTAAGCCATAGTCAAACCGATTTCGATAATTGACTTAAACTCCAAACTTGATATAAAAAGCAACAAGAAGTGTGCAGAATTCGTCTTCGTAATTGTTTCACATTTATTTTGTATTTTTCTTTTATTGAGTCTAGATTGACTTGTGCATCGGGATTACTGGCATCTAGAAAGATCAAATCCAAAAACCTATCATGATCCATTTCTCTTAAACTAAAACTTGATTCACTTAAACCGAACCAATCCAAAAACTAACTCAGGTTGACCAGAAACCAAGGCAACCGAACTCGGCCAGAGTTCTGCCCGAACTCGGACCGAACTCGATCCCCTGGGATTTCTCCTGGTCAGTAGCATTATCTATTATTTTGGATCACCAACGTTCAAAATTATGAACGTTAGGCTACCGAGTTCTACCCGAACTCTGTCCTAAAAAATCTATAAAAAGAGAAGAAATTCTTATTTTATTCACTCATTCATTCTTCATCTTCTCTATCTATTCCTAAGCTTTTTATTCAAGTTACAAAGCTTTAATCTTCAAATCTCCAAGAACAACCCGATTCTTCTAAGTGCCAGTGGTTTCCAACTAGCAGTATTCGAGTTGTACAAAGCTTGGCGTATAAAAGCTTTCCCTAGAAAAGGTGTTGTTGGAGTTTGATCGTGGGCTTCGAATAAAAATACGACGGTATTGAAGTTGACGTGTTCTTCGGAGTAAAGCACACAGAGTAATCTTTATTCAAAATAGTGGATTATAGCGAGCAAAGAGTTCTCGCGAACTGGACTAGTCCTCTCAGAGGGAAACTAGTATAAACCTGCTGTGTCTGCGTATTGCTTTCTTGTCTTTACTATTTTACTGCTTTACTTGCATTATATTTGATTGATCATTTACTTCACATGCTTAGATAATTTTTATTTGGTAATTATTTTCTGCTACACTCTATTCACCCCCTCTAGATGTGCCATCGATCCTACAATTGGTATCAGAGCATAAATTATCTTTAGTCGGACTAAATCTCATTGAGATATGGCATCCCTAGCAATGGTGAAGGTCAATCAACAAATAGGCCACCCCTATTTGATGGCACAAACTACACGTATTGGAAGACACGGATGAGCTTTTTCCTTAAGTTTCTTGATTTCGATTTATGGTTGATTGTCATGAATGGATATAAGAAACCACTACCCATTACGGTAGAAGGTGTTCTAGTTGAAAAACCATTCGACAGATATACCGATAGTGAAAAGAAACAAGCTAGTCTTGATGCAAAAGCCATCAATGCATTTTTGTGCTGCAGATAGAAATGAGTTCAATAGAGTTTCTACTTGTGTCACATCTCACGAGTTTTGGAAACTTCTTGAGGTTACTCATGAAGGTACTTCAAGTGAAGGAGTCCAAAATCTCAAGATAATACAAGAGTATGAGGCCTTCAAAATAAAGCCTAATAAAACTATTACAAATATGTTTATTCGGTTCCTAGATTGTTAATCCTCTATCTTCCCTTGGAAAAGAATACAACAATCACGAGAAGATTCGGAAGGTGTTTTACGGACTAACAAAGAACTAGAATCCTAAAGCGACGGCCATTATTGAAGGAAATGATCTCACAGTCATGACTCTTGAAACCCTTATAAGAAAGCTTATGACGCATGAGCTAGACCTTAAGGATTTTGAAGAGTCACCTCCAAAAGAGAAGGCGATAACATTCACAGCTAACCATAAGGCAGCCTCTGACGATAAAAGTGACAGATTGCTCAGACAATGAACAAATGGCCCTTATGATAAGAAACTTCAGAAGATTCCTCAGATATGAGAAGTCAAACAAGAAGAAGAAAGATTCCAGATACGATGAAGAACCTATCTGCTTCAGCTGTAAAAGAACATGACACATCAAAAAGGACTGCCCTGTTATAAGGAAGGGAAGCAGACATGATCAGACAAGTAAGAGAAGGTCTACAACTAGAAACTATGCTAAAACTAGCATCTGGAGTAAAAACGAAGCTAGTGACTCTGAAGAAGAAGAGAAGCCTCGTAAATCAGCCAACCTATGCTTCATTGCAACAGATGCTAAGGTAATTACAAAACCTCTCTATAAAGAATTTATATTTGATGAATTATCTGATACTTTTACTGATCTATTAGAAGATCAGAGAAAAATGATAGATATGTACAAAGGTGCTAAGAAAGAGCTGAAATTTATACAATCTGAGTTTTCAAAGCATCTAGAATGCTAGAAGATATTAGA